>CAJNDS010002533.1:319814-329814 GCA_905221605.1 Symbiodinium natans
AAAAAAAAAAAAAAAAAAACTACAACAACAAAAGAAACCCAAATTCTGTCTATTCAAGGATGACTATAAACCCTAAACCCTAAACCCTAAACCCTAAACCCTAAACCCTAAACCCTAAACCCTAAACCCTAAACCCTAAACCCTAAACCCTAAACCCTAAACCCCAAGCCAGCAGCATGCACAGGAATTCTGCCCAGACAGCTCCATATCCTCGGCAGCTCACTCTGAACATTGCTGGGGCAACTTAGAGACTGAGGAGTGTGCTCGGAGCTCACCGAAACTTGGGAAAACACTGACTCAGTCAAACGTCTGTGCTCTATACGGTGGTCTCTCTATGGAACAACCGACACCCTCGACAAACTGATGCAGCTACGCTGCATGCCGCGCGCAATCGTGAACCGACATGTGTGACCGTCGCAAGACACATCATGACATTCCCTTTGCCCACATAGCTTGGTTGGGTGTTGACACTCGGACTAGCTCGGTCACAGAGCGTGACGCACGCAAGGCTCTTTGGACGCGAGTTGCCCTTACCCTAGCCTTCTGCCTGCATGTCCGTGGGCCTTGGGTTCTAGCACGAGGAGCAACCTGCGGCAGAAACAAAAGCAACCCAGGCAAGGACAAAGCTACAGCTCTACACGCACGACGTGCCCTCGTCAGTGAACCACATCTCCACAACGACCTGGTAAAACTAACACTTTTGAGCCTCGGCCTTCAGAAAAAGTTGGCGCAACCAACATTTTTCGAGCCTCGACCCACAGGGCTTGAAGTCGTGTTTTTGCTTTTTGTTGGCAAAACCAACTTTTTCGAGCCTTGACCTTCAACAACAATTGGTTTTACCAACATTGTGGAGCCTCGACCTTCATAGCATATAGTTTGAAAATCGTGTGTGTTTGATCCAACTTTTTCGAGCCTCGACCTTCGGCGAAAGTTGGTTTTCCCAACTTTGTTCACGAGCCTCGGCACTCAGAAAAAGCGGGTAAAGCCAGCATGCATGGTCGAGCCTTGACCTTTAGAAGCGCATGGTGTTAAACATCGTGTTTTTTTGCCACTGGTAGGGCCAACTTTTTTGCGAGCCACGAACATTCGAAAAACAAATGGTGTTACCAACATTTTGGAGCCTCGGCCTTCAGAAATGTTGGCAAACCCTAAACCCTAAACCCTAAACCCTAAACCCTAAACCCTAAACCCTAAACCCTAAACCCTAAACCCTAAGCCTTTTCGAGCCTCGACTTGGCGGGACCCCCTCTCCCGGCTCTCTTTTCGTTTGCAGCTTCCCTTCGAATGATCACAGAGCACTTTAGGGTTTAGGTTTGAGGGCCTAAAAAAAGTGAAAGGTGGAAAGCCATGTTCTGTTGTAATGAAGGGTTAGACATATACATCGAGAACAAATGGCTTGTAACGCGCAATGCAATAACTTATTATGTGAACAGAATGTTGAGAATCATGACCTCTTTGACGCAGAAAGTATGTACCCCCAAGTTTAGGTACAATTCTTGAACCACTTCTATGGACAGCTTTGCACGTTTTGTACTTACGATTAAGTAGTAATTAGTCCAACCAATCACCTCATTTGATCTCCAAGTATGTTGACGATATTGCTTAAGGCATTGGACGTTTGACTTGGGAGAGACCTTCTGTGACTAAAGTCGTATTCCGTGAAATGTCTTCATTAACTTAATGATAGTACACACTAAATTAGAGGCCCTTCGTGATTAATATCAACCAATACAGACGCTAAATCCAAAACGCCTGTGCCGCATACGTTGCCTGGCATGCACATACGTATTGCACGACTAATATGTGACCTCTAGAATACTCGCAGTCACAGAATTCCCTGCCCGCCCACCGCCCCCCCCACCCCGCCCATCCCAAGGTATGTAATTATGCTAATCATTAGTTTGCAATAGCAATGGAATGTATCTTCATTGATGAAGGAGTAGGACGACAGAAACTTACAGAATAGGATGCTACGCTTGTGAACCAGATATAAGTTCCTACAAGTTCAAAAGTGTGAAACATAGATACTGCAATTGGAGGTCGACGTTCGTTCATAACAAAGCGACTATCTAAAGGGTCGGGAATACTACAAAGGGACTTTTGAATTTGTAGCCTAACTCTGAGAATTTTAAACGGGCTTTCAGTTCATAGTGGAACCGTTGCATTCACTTAGCTGACCTTTGAAGACGCTAGTCACGAAGATGCATTATGTACCTGTTTTTCACTTGGGGGGGGGGGGGAACAGTGTTCTCCTCACATTCTGTGCCTTAAACAAACATGAAACTACTATTTGCTTAAGAACCCCCCCCCCAAAAAAAAGTCCCCATATTACTCTTATAAGGAAGAACAGGCTGAAGCCCTGAACCCTAAACCATAAACTAACCCTAAACCCTAAACGGCTAGCCGCCCAAGAGTCGGGTAATCCGCGGGCCCATTTGGGCAAAGCAGAGACGGTCTTCAGCCGCTTCCTTGGCTGGGGGTTTAGGGTTTAGGGTTTAGGGTTTAGGGGTAGATTGACGTCGGTTTAAGGCTTTGGGGGGAAGCCTGTATCAGGAGTTCGGGGACAAGGCTCTAGGCTGTGCTCCAGTGATTTGGCTTCGAGTGTGGGGAGGTTGCAAGTTAACTTGGTGTTTAAGGTCTAAGTGTGGCTAACAGAGTTTCAGGCTGACCAAACGAAAGCTCTAAAGCCTAAGCCCTGATAAGGAGCGGCGCGGCAGGGCCTCGAGACCTCCCGAACGATGGTTTGATGTTTGTTTTGGGCTTACGACTCTAAACCCAAAACCCCAATCCCTTATAAGCAACGCCAAAGGGAACTACGTTGGAGCTTTGCTTGGAAGCCCTTTTGACTTAGTAAGTAGGGTCAGTAAGGTGTGTTATGGGGATGATAAGAGGGTTTCTCATGGCTACTAAGTAGACTTACTAAGCCGAAAGAGCTTCCAAGTGAGGTAGAGTTCCAGCTCACAGCGAGGTTGCGGACTGTTTTTGGTAATTAGGCTTCGCGTTTGGTCACAGAGGCGGTGGTTCGAAGAGATGCTAGGGGCTTTGGAGCTTCGGGGTGTACTTGGAAGCCTTTTGACTTAGCAAGCAATAAGCAAGGTTAGTCAGAAGGGGTACCCTTAAAAGGGCCCATACTAAGGGACCCTGTAACTACCCTCTGATCCCTGCCACCAAGCGGCATGCTATCGTACGAAAGTGTCAACTGCATTTTCTGCATTTGGACCTGACGCGAGCACCGTGGTGGCCTACCTGAAGGATCTTAATTCCCTAGGGATCCATGTACCTATATAGTAGATACTTGGGCCTAAAGGGTTCCGGGAAAGTAGCTTTAGGGCGCAAGTATATACTATATAGGTACATGGATCCTTAGGGTTTTGGTGCTAGTATTGGGGGATTTCTTGTATACGACCCTAAACGGTACTACGTGGTAATGAAAGTCGGGATTGGGATGTTCCCCTTTATACTAACAGGCCTTAATCGGGATTATAATAGAGGGTACTATAGTTCCTATTAAGGACTGTTAGTATAAGGAGGAACATCCCAAGTCGGGATCCGTAATATGATTTAAAATTCCCGACGCCACGTGTCTTCGCCGGGAATGTGTCTTCAGACGCCCACGTGTCTTCGCTGTCTGCGCCTGACATGTGTGTCTTCGCTATCTGCTCTGGAGGGCCGGGGTCCTCAACCCCATGTGTCTTCAAAATGTGTCTTCGGTCTTCGGGCGAAATGTGCACCCCCCCAGGCGCCCGCAATGCTGTAAAAGGCCCTTAAAAGGGCCCTTATACACTCCTTATATACCCTATACAACCCATACAACCCACGGGCCCATGCTATGCATCAGAGCCTTGAAGGGAGGCAAGGGACCATATCAGGGGCCTAAACCCTAAACCCTAAACCCTCAACCCTCAACCCTAGACCCTAAACCCCAAAATTATTAAGGGCCAACGAAACTACCCTTACAGGACTGGAACAAAAGGCCTTGCTGCTGGTCTTCCTGTCCGAGGCGGCGATCCGAGCCCAATTGCCTCATTGCAGGGTTTAGGGTTTAGGGTTTTAGGTTTCGGGTTTAGGGTTTAGGGTATGTAACCCAAGGTTGTATAAGGTTCTGCACTATTCCCTATGGTTCCCTAAGGTTCCCAGGTACCTACCCCCAAAAACCTCCTGAAGAGCCCCATAACCTCAGTGGTTGAAGGCCAAGCATAAACCCTAAGCCCTGAACCCTGAACCCTAGACCCTAAACCCTACTTGGGGGATCTAAGTATCGATTGCCACCCTCAGAGACTCAGAGGGTTTAGGACTTGGGGTTTAGGGGAGGATCCAAAAAGTGGAACCCCCCAATAACCTCCTGTGCGGCTATTGGGTCATTGTTAGGAACCCTTCGGAGGATTTTTCTTTTTGAAGCCTCCCAAGGGTCTGAGTGGTAGGGTTCAGGGTTCAGGGTTTGGTGTTTACGGTTCAGGGTTTAGGGCATCAGAGCCACGAATGACTTCAATGTGGCAAGTTCAGTGAATTGCGGGCCTCTCAGGGGTTTGATTTGGGTTCCCTGCTACCCTGCAGCGAAAATTTTTAATTGTATCATAACCCCCAATAAGGATCCATGTACCTATATAGTATACACACGGGCCTGAAAGCTACTATATAGGAACCCCCCCTTCGGGCGCAAGCATATACTAACAAGGTGCATGATCCTTCAGGGCAACGTGAGGAAGCCCATGCGAATTTTCTTGCGTAGCGAAAGCCTTGAGCGCCGCTTCCAGGAAGGGGTATTTGCAGGGGACCCAAAGAGCCCAACACCCCTTAAAGGAATATACCTTCAGGATCCCTACGTAAATTAAAGCATATGCACGGCAGACATGAACGCCAATGACGAAAGGACTATAAGCCCTAGACCCTGTTGTAAGCCCCCCCCAGAAGCCCTAACCACAATGTAAGAGTCATGCAAACCCGACAGTACCCAGACCTCTACTTTTAGATTTCTTTTTCGGGTACCGAATTTTAAGGTTACTCGAAAGTAAAGTGTCGACGTACCTACTTGGGCCTGAAGCCGGTTGCTTTGTAGTAGCTTTAAACTTAGGGCCAAGGTGTATACGGTAGAGGTATCCCTAAACCGAACCCCCCCTTTCGAAAAAAAACTACCATCTGCTATTTGCTTAAGAACCCCACCCAAAAAAGTAATAATAACAATAACAAGCCCGACGCTGTCTATACAAAGAGGAATATGTCATAATTTTCTTGATTTTCTTTTGTGGTGGGTGGTGGGTTCTTAAGCACACACTAGAAAACTCTCCCTTTTCGAAATAACCCAAACCCTAAACCCTAAACCCGAAACCCTGAACCCTAAACCCTAAACGCTGAACCCTTCATGGGGCTTGAAAGCCAAGCTTGGACCAGGCACGGCAGATTGTGGAAGAAACGTTCCCCCGGCAACTCTGCTCCTGAAAGGGCTTTGAGATTACAAGGCTTACAGGCTTTAGGGACTTTGGAGTTTAGGGCCCAGGGTCCAGGGTCCACCCAGAGAACCCCGTACCCCAAGGGTTTAGAAGAAGGCTCTCCTTGGCATTTCGCACCAACTGACAAAGCAGCCACGCCACAACGAACTGCATTGATGCCTCAGTGGTAAAATTGGGGGAGCGCAAACCTTAAGCCTTAAACTTAAACCCCTAAACCCTAAACCCTAAACCCTAAACCCCTAAACCTAAAACCAACAAGAAACGGCATCAGCACCTTGATCCAACCTGGTAAACTGAGGTCAATCCCAGTGCGACAAACCCTCAAGTCGCAAGTCCTAAACTGCGGCTGGTTTAGGGTTTAGGGTTTAGGGTTTAGGGTTTAGGGTTAGCTCAGGCAGTTTTTGTGGCAGCACTTCAATCATGAGCTTCGCTGTTGACTGGGCAAGAAAGCAGGAAGAAGTCTGTGCCCCTGCAGTCCGTGCGCAATCACACATCGGAACCATGTGTTTAGGGGTTGGGGGATTAAGGGGATTAGGCATTGGGGGTTTAGCGTCACCTTGGGGCCAATTTAGTAAGAGAATTTGGTAGTTCTTGGTATGTTGCATTCACTTGGAGAGTATCCGGAGAAAAACCTTCGCGAATATTGAGGCGGCTGCAATCCCGACAGTTCCTGAAAACCTCAGACTGAAGTTCCCCCCTTTGGTGTATAGAACCAACTTATCTTATTCTACGATCCACGAACCAACAACTTATCGAAAGGTAGTTGCCTGGCCCCTTAGTATGGGTCCTTCAATGGGGACCCCTTATACAGCTGGAAAACCCAAGGGCCCTTACTTCAGAACCCTTTAAAGAAGGTAAGGGACATGTCAAGGGATCATATAGCTACCCTTAGAACTCAGGTACCACCCACCAGGTAAGAGCACTCAGCCCTGACTCTCCAGCGCCCGTATCTTCAAACGATTCAAAGTGGGTCAATAACGACACTCCCCAAAATTTCCCCGGACCTGAACCCTGAATACTACCCTAAACCCTGAGTACCCTGAAAACCCTGAATACCCTGAATACCCTAAACACCCTAAACACCCTAAACCCTAAACCCCAACCCCTAGCACTTCTTCATGGCCCAGGTGCGCACATGCACAGCTGCCAAATACCATGCCTGAGCATCAATAAAGGGGCATAAAGGAGGGACCCCTAGAAGGGACCTTTTGCTGTTTGTTGCCCTACATAGCCCCTATATAAACCTGCTCTAGTCCCTATATACCGAAGTAGCCCCTAAATAACCCCTTAGAACCCCGAAGATCCCTTGTAAGGGTCCCTACTTTAGTCCCTGAAATCAAAAAGTGGGCTTCAGCCACACCGAATCCCAAACACCTGGGAGGATTTGTTGACCAGTGAACTTACCCCTTGGGAATATCCAAAAAAAAGATCCCTTTAAGGGTTCCTGAGAACGATCCAATAGCAGAATAGGGTACTAAGTAGATCCCCTTCAGGGTTCCTAAGAATGACAGAATAGTAGTATGGGGTGCTGTTAGGGGGTTCTACTTTTTGGAATTCCATAACCAAGGTATACACGGACCCGCTTTCTATTGCTACAGAGGAAGAAGTGTCATTCCATAACACTACCCTCGTTCGGCTGTTGTAGAAGAAGCCCGAGGATCCATGGCATGCACCTATATCGTATATACTTGGGCCTTACAGGGTTTCCTGTATAGTATATAGTAGCTTTCCAGCCCCAAGTGTATACCATATGGGGGTTTACGAACAGGGGACCCCGAAAAAACAAACCCAAATAGTGGCATTCCCTTATAAACAAAGGACCCCAAAGCGGTAAACCAAGAGTCGGAAACCGCCATATAGGTACATGGATCCTATACTCCCCCTTAGAACCTTAATAAACATAATATTGTTCATATCCTCTTGGGTTGTTTATATAAACAAAAGTTTAAAAAAATCAAGGGGGATACAGGATCCTCGGGGAGAAGAAGAGGCTTCATGCATCGGAGCTGCCATGAAGTCCACCACGGGGGACAGTCGTGACAAGTGCTCACCACGAAATGGCTACCTGAACTCTTTTTTTTTTTTTTTGGGGGGGGGGGGGGGGTTTGGGGCTTAGGGTTTAGGTTTTCTTGCCTGCTAGCCCGGTAACCATCTGGCAGTAAGAGCCCGAAAAGAGCTGCAACCCTCAACCCTGTATGACGCCCTAAGGGCGAAGGAACAGCTGCAACACCAACTCCTAAAAACCCCCCAACCTTGCAAACCCAACTGCGGTTGAGGGTTTAGGGTTCAGCGTATGTTCCACAATTGACTAATCAAAAAGCAAATCAGGAGGCAGACAAGTACCCATGCGCACATCGGACTAGACCCACGAGTAACCTGCAAATAAAAATGGTGACCTTTTTTGCTTTTCAGGCGCTTATAAGGCAACCTGTCAAAGATGACCGGATTCCGAATTCGACAGATATTGACACCTGCTGAACTGGGAATCCGGCGGCCAGTGACAAGAAATCTGTTCACCAGCGGCTTCACTATTCCAAACTCGAGCTTGATTTTAAATGGATAGACGCAAAAATTTATGGGCACATACAAAAAACAGAAACGAATCAATGGACACTAGCTAAACATTTTGAGTTGTAGAAGCATGAACACATGCAGTCGCACATGTAAATTCTGCCACCCTCCCTCCCCCCCCCCCCCCCCCAAACAGTGTGCAGACACCCGAGTTCCAAATGTCCTCAAAAATTACCAAAGCACCAAAACAGAGCCACGGTCAAGGGTTTAGGGTTTAGGGTCTAGGGTTTAGGGTTGAGGGCGACGAAGCCCCGAAACATTTTCAGGCCCCTTTCACTCTCCTCTGCTGCCCAAGCATCTGAGGAGGCTGCCCAGGCTAAGGGCCACGAGTAGCCCCCGATCCTTCCCCGGGAGTTGTCGTGGGTTGCCCTACTACCCCCCCCCCCCCCCCCCTATCCCCCCCTTCCCCCCCCCCATTTAAAATGCCTTGATTAGGCTTAAATATCCCTGAACAGCCTGCATAACGGGGGACGTTGGGGGGGGTAGTCGGGGAACCCAGGAAGTTGAGGAACTGGGTATGCTTTCCCCGACCCAAAAGGACATCCAAGATATAGAGGCACGGCCCCCACATTAGCAGCCCTTCCCAAACTTACCGAACACCAAAAGAGAGAGAACAAAAAAAATCGAAGATTTAGAGGGTCGAGGGTTTGGGGTTTGCCAGAAACTCCTAGCATGTCCCAAGTACCTGCTGTCCTTACGAGCCCTACTACCCCTGAAACAATTAGCTTGGGGGTTTCGACTGGGCTTTAGGGTGTTGGGTTGAGGGTGTGTAAGGTCGAGGGCTGACTATAGGCCCTGAACCCTACATGTTGAGTTTAAGGTTGAGGGTTAAGGGGGTACAAGGAGGGCCCCCTAGTTCTAAGTTAGCATAGTAAGGGGGCCCCTCCTTGTAGGGTCACCCGGAGGAATGCTGCGGTTTGCACTTGAAGATGAAGAACAAAACCCTAAGGATCAATGAGACCTATATACTAGAGACTTAGGCCCGAAAGCTACTCTATTCCCTTTAAGGACCAACTACGGTTTAGGGTTTAGGGTTTAGGGTTTAGGGTGTAGGGTTTAGGGTTTAGGGTACTACATAGGTACATGGATCCTTGGGGAAAGTCTGGACGTCCGTTCGCTCAAGCACGGCACGCGCACACCCGAATCCAAGCTCGCTTCGTTAGCGGCTTCAGGGTCTTGGGGTGTGGCGCGTTTCGGGTTTGAGGGAAGGGTGTTTTAGTTTGGCGTTGAGCTCTGGGGCTTTGGGTTCAGGGTAATTCAGGGTCTAGGGACCTTATTCGTCGCGCTCTCTTTGTTCCAGTGCGAGCTGGAACTACCAACAGCCTAGTTCCGAAACATTCCGCGAGAAGCCTGCACCGAAACCTGAGCAGATCTTGATGTCCCCCGCAGCTCTAGCGGCTCATCTCGCAGGGCTAAACCCTAAACCCTGTACACCCTAAACCCTTTGGGCCCGAAGACCATGCCTTTTGCCCTCAATAGCACGACAGTGTAACCAAGCTTTAGACCCAAGGGTTTAGGGTTAAGGGTTTAAGGGTTTAAGGGTTTACCTTGAGAACCCGAAGCCTAGCTTTGCAGGCTACCCAAGAGTCCTCTAAAAGGGGCAAGGAAGTGAAACCCTAAACCCTGTAAACCCCAAAATGTTCGGGGCCCTTCAGACGTAGTGTTTGGGGTTCTGACCCAAGGCCTGAAACCTTCCGAGGGTAACGACATGGTCCCTTAATACGGGGCCCTTACATGGGGACGCTTAAAAACCCCTTATATACCCTGCAGAACCTTTTCAAGGAGGCAAGGGACCATACGAAGGGCCCATATAGAACTACCCTAAACCCTAAACCCTAAACCCTGAACCCAAAACCCAAGACCAAACCTCAAACAAGCAGGAAACTATGGAGCCCTGCATGGAGGTACGGGGGGGGGGGGGGGGGCGGGCATCGAACCTTAAACCCTGAAGGCCCTGAACCCTATTCCCTGAGCTATAGCTA
>CAJNDS010002533.1:334814-348767 GCA_905221605.1 Symbiodinium natans
TTATGTTGAGGCCTATGTAATCCGACTGAAACTTTGATCCTTTAAGCAGGGGGCTTATTTTGTGGAATCAACCCTCGGTAGCCCAGTAACCCTATTGCAATAAGGGTATCCTTTTTGGGGGTTGGTTACTTTAGAAGGGAACCCAGAACGAATTAAAGAAACAAAGGGTACCACCCGGTTGCAATAAGGGTATCCTTTTCTGGGGTTGGTTGCTTAAAAAGGGAACCCAAAAGGAAATAAAGAAACGAACCCTAAACCCCAAACCCCAAACCCTAAACCCTAAACCCTAAAAGGGTACCCCTACCAAGAACCAGTCTTGAGCCAAGACGCGGAGGAGAAATCGCCCTCGAGGTCTGCTCGTAAGTTGATCGCCTCACTTGGTTTAGGGTTTAGGGTTTAGGGTTTCGGGTTTAGGGTTTAGGTTCTAGCCCTTCAATCCGCTGCGACATGCTCCCAGAGAGCCCAAATACCCCTTGACTAAGGAACATACCTTTAATCAAATTAAGGGTCCCTATAGTTTGGGTCTTATCACTTCACAAAGGATACCCCTTGACTAAGGAACACACCTTTAATCAAACTAAGGGTCCCTCCATAGTTTGGGTCTATCACTTCATAAAGGGGTGTTGGGTTTCTGGGCTGTTGCTTGAAGGGGAGCGGATTGCACCTGCATTGTCGAGCCGGAATATGACATGCTTTCAGGGTCTGCCTACACTCCAACCGCCCCATTGCAATTCCTTAGTTGCTGAGTTCTTCAGCCCCCCAAAAGTGTACACTTCAGTTCTATAGGGGATTATTGCACCCCAAAAAGTGCAAAGTGTACTCATTC
This sequence comes from Symbiodinium natans, assembly GCA_905221605.1. NCBI lineage: Eukaryota > Dinophyceae > Suessiales > Symbiodiniaceae > Symbiodinium > Symbiodinium natans. The sequence continues at coordinate 335,641 of CAJNDS010002533.1, forward strand.
AGCTACTGATTTCAAGGATAACAAATGAAGATGTAAGCACCCTGAGAGTTCAGGGTTTTTAAGGGTTCAAGGCTTCAACTGGGACTCTGCGCTCCTAACAGCTCCATGGGTTCTACCGTGGTACCCTAGTAACTAAGGACTTGAAGTGTCATGACTGCTATGCTAGCTGTGACAAACTGCAGGTAAACAGAGTTACGGCAAGGGGTTCTCAACTGATCTCATGCCACCTGGCACTGACATCCGTGTTAACCTACCCCCCCCCCCAAAAAAAAAAAAAATCTTATAATGCCAAGATAGGGACCATTATCTTTTACTTTTGGGTGGTTCAGCGGGTAGTAGTAAGCTGCAGACGGGAGGCATTTTCGCCGTCGTAAGAAAATTGCATGGCCTTCTCATATGCTGCGGCCCTACTACAAGCGCAGCTGTTGTAAGAGGTTGAGCCGAGCTATTCTGCGGAACCACAGGGTTTAGGGTTTAGGGTTTAGGGTTTAGGGTTTAGGGTTTAGGGTTTAGGGTGCGATTTAAGTGCAGAACTAATCAAAGGTGTGGGTGCCAGTGGCCGGAACCTCTCCGTAGACCAAAACCTACTACCAAATGCCGATAAACCGTGAGCCCGAGCGGACTGCAAGGGATTTCGTTTACCCAAAGGATCCATGTACCTGCATAGTATATACATGGGCCCTAAAGCTACTATATAGGAATCCCTTTAAGGCCCAAGTATATACTATATAGGTACATGGATCCTTTGGGTTACAGAGTCTGGCACTGAATCCTGACAAATATAGCTGACACTGCGGGTTTAGGGTTCAGGGTTTAGGGTTTTACATTGTTGAAGTGACTGAAGGATGCATGGAGCTTAGGGGTTTGAGGTTTAGGTTTCGGGTGGTTGGAGTTTGGGTTCACCTCAATCCCCTCCACCAGAACCCTAAACCCCTTACCTGGCAAAAAAAAACCAAAACCCTAGACCCTAAGCCCTAGACCCGAAACTCTAACCTTCCCTGGTATATAAGACCCTAAACCCTAAACCCTAAACCCTAAACCCTAAACCCTAAACCCTAAACCCTAAACCCTAAACCGTAAACCCAAACGTATGAAGTTAGTAACTGCTAGGGTCCAGGTCTTGGGTGTTCGAAGGATCTGGGGTCAGTATGTCTCCAAGCGTAGACCAAAAACCCGGAACCCTACCGGGGGTTTAGGGTTAGAGATTTAGGGTTTAAGTTCTAGGGTGTAGGATACCCTACCTAGGGTTTCGGGTCAGGAGATTTAGGACTTAGGTTTTGGGGTGCAGGGTCCCAGCAAACATCGCAAGCACGCCGCAGAATGTAGAGACACGTCGCACACTTTGAGAGACCGGAGGAGCCTAATGCCGTATAATTCTAGGATCGGTTTAGGGTTTAGGGTTTAGGGTTTAGGGTTGAGGGTTGAGGGTTTAGGGTTTATGGATGCCTTCAAGTAGGAATCCTTAAAAAGATATTTACCTGGCGTCATGTTCAAATGGGGAGTTCTCTAAATGAGCGTCCCTTTTGGGGTCCTCCTTTTTGGGGTGCCGTACAAAAGGGGAAACAAGCTACTCCTTATTTAAGGGGTATCCCTAAACCCGAAACCCTAAACTCTAGACCCTAGACCCTAAACCCTAAACTTGGGCTCTGTGGGGAAGGGATCCTCAGTCCTGCGAGAAAAAACCTAGGCTTGGGGCAATCTGAGGGGCGAGCATGAGTCGGACCCTCCAGGCCTCTGCATGAGGGTTGAAGATGTAGGGGTTTAGAGGGTTTAGGGATTAGACTTTGGGGCTCAGGGTTGAGGGCTTGGGATTTAAGGTTAGCGTTTAGGGTTTTAAGGTTTAGGGTTTAGCGGTGAGGCACAAAAAGAGGGCTTCGGGTCTTGGCTGCAGGGATGTGAGCTCGGCACCACCTTTGAAAGCGCGTCTAAGCGAGGTTACATAGCACAGGGCCCCTGGCCTTGCCCAATGAAGGGCGCATGCCATGTAGGGAGGGGGTTTTCAGGTCATACTCCCCACTACTCCAGCTCCCGAAGCTTCCCCAGGTACCTACCCCCCTCCCTTAAGAACCCCTTAATAAGACTGAAATGAGATTCTGGCAAGTGGGCTCCTGGAGACCATTCGTGCTGTATCTGACGACCATAGCTTGCTATGGGTGCAGGGTTGACTGATATTCGGTTGCCCTTGACCCCCCCCCCAAATAAAAGTTTAACTTTTGCTCCCTGAAAATGAAAATAGAGGAACCCGAAAACTTATCAAGCGTTAAGGGGTTTAGGGTTTCGGGTTTAGGCTTATTCAAGGGAAGTGTCTTTTCTAAGCGCTCCTTGGGTTTGGAGGGTACCAAGCCCTGACCCCAAAAATCCTAGATGACGGCCTAAAGTGAATCCAGGGTAGTAACTAAGGCTTTAGGGTTTTAGGGTTCGAGCTGAGAAGGTGCTTGTTCCCCTCAAACCCCGAAGAGTGCCTAACTAACGATCGCTTGAAGAAGCCCAAGCCCTAACCCCCAAACCTTATAAACCCTCTTGTGATCAGAGTGCCAGTTGCTCTCTCTTTCTGCCTTTTAGGCTCAGAGCCCACCCTAACTAAAGAAGGAGGAAAGAAATTGACCACCTGTAACAGGGTTTAGAGTGTAGGGCGACCGGCTACCTCTCACCCCGTCCTGAAACCTTCCAAAATACCCATGATAAGAGTTGGCAGCCCACAGGGCAGGTAGGACTTATGCTGTAGGGTTTAGGGTCGAGGACCCTGTACCTAAAGCCCACCTCCGCAACCCTAAACCCCTCCTCAACTCTCTGCAACCTCCTTGAACCCTTTTCCAGAAACAAGACCCCCACACACACGCGCGCACACACAGACAGACAGACAGACAGACAGACAGACAGACAGACAGACAGACAGACAGACAGACAGACAGACAGACAGACAGACAGACAGACAGACAGACAGACAGACATACAGACAGACAGACAGACAGACAGACAGACAGACAGACAGACAGACAGACAGACAGACAGACAGACAGACAGACAGACAGACAGACAGACAGACAGACAGACAGACAGACAGACAGACAGACAGACATACAGACATACAGACATACAGACATACAGACATACAGACATACAGACACAGACAGGCAGGCAGGCAGACAGACAGACAGACACACAGACACACAGACGCGCAAACACACAAACAAACAAACAAACAAACAACCAACAAACACACACACACACACAGTGTGACTGCGGGGCTAAGAAATTCTAAGCCTAAGCCCTTATCAACCTAGCCTTCAGCCCTGAACCGAAACCAAAGTGCAACCTGGCCTGCAAAAGGGACGCAACCCTAAACCCTAAACAACCTAAACCCGAAACCCTAAACCCTAAACCCGAAACCCTAAACCCTAAACCCTACTAAACCCCGAACCCGAAACCGAGCCCTAGGAGCAACCCTTCACGAGAAAGATCCGCGGGCCTGTAGGTTCCTCAAGGGCTTCCTCAGTACATGGCAAGGTTTTGGGTTTAGGGCTTAAGGTTCAGCTGCTCAAGTCCAAGCAGTCACTAGTGAAGCAGCTCACCGAATTACGGAGACATGCCCGGATCCCACAACAGTAGGAAAAGATTGGACTTTACATCTCAGGCCAGCCTTCCTGTTCCCCCATCCACAAGTCGTCACTTGCCGGCGTTGGGGGGGTGGGGGGCAGGGGTGGGTGGGGCGGGAGTGCCAGGCCCACGAAAAACATCAACAATCAAACAACCTAACAAAAATCTAAACGAACAACAACAACAAGAAAAAAAAAAAAAAAAACAACTTTCATAAGCGCTAGTACTGAAACCAGGTCCCTGAGAGCGGCGTTCTTTGTGCAACTTTATTGGTTTGATTGTTGTTGCTGCTTCTTTGTGCTTTGTTGAGGGAAGTCTTCCGAACTTTATTTGCTGCACGTATACTATGTTCGTTCCTTACGTCGAGCTGCTGGAGACCATGGCGACCCAGCGGTGTTGGTCTCAGATGTGTTCGAAGCTTTCTCCCGGTTTAAGCCATCAAACTCTCGGCCCTAGTCATGAGGTTGCTGAGTCGTCGATTTAAAGCCTGCTTGCCTTTAATAAACTCCTTGTATCATAAAGAAGCAACAGAATGTTGTCACAAGCCTGGCCCAGATTCGAAGTGTAGTGCGGAGGCAGGCTAATCGATTGAAGCCTAGTTGCACTAATGAAACTACTAATTTCCATATTCGTGAAGAACATAGCAACTCCTAACCTAATGATTGGACAAGTCTGCCCCTCAGAGTAGTAAAATATTGATGGACAAGGCTTACTTACTCTGGTGCAAATTGCACCTACCCCTCAGATTAGTAGTTTAGCAGCTTGATACATGTATGATCTTAAAGAAGTCGATGTAGAGGTGGCTAGGTCCATCACGTAGAACTAACCCTTTGGGCTTTTTCAGCTTTAACCATTTGACTAGTTTAAACAAGCTAGCCCCTAATTACGAGGAGGCATTATAATCTGTTTCATCAATGTCTAAACAAAAAGCCCAGCTCCTAACGGGCGCCAACGTGCATAACTTCTACTTGCAAGCAGCATCATCTGATCAACACATAAACACACTGGCCACAAATGAGCCATTGCACACCAACTCTCAAGGGCGGCCTGGGGTGTGTGTGTGTGTGTGTGTGTGTGTGTCTGTGTGTGTGTGTGTGTGCGTGTGCTCGGTTTTGGCACGCCTGTCCCAAAATACCATTGCTGCTTTTGCTCCATACCTCTAATTCTGTGCTCTTTCTGGTTACTTTTGTTGGGCTTGTTGTTGCTCAAATAACCCATTCTGTGTGTCACTGTGGTTACCAACCAAACGCCCTATAAACCATGCCCCATAAACCCAAGGACCCGACCCCCAAAACAGCCCACCTAAACACTCTAGACACGCCAAACCCTAAACCCCAAACCCCAAACCCTAAACCCCAAACCCTAAACCCTAAACCCTAAATCCTGAACCCTAACCTATACTAAAAGGTGCATGGATCCTTCAGGGGAACCCTAAACCCTAAACCCTAAACGGAAACCCCTAAACCCTAAGTCCTAAACCCGAGACCCGGGAGTCACCTAGGAATAAAAAGGATGCCCTTATTGTTTTTGTTAAGGAGATTGTAGGGTTTATGGATTGCGTGTGTGTGGGGGGGGATGCAGGTGAACCCGTGGAGCTCAGGCGTGCACGACACAGCCGCCACGGCCGGTCCAAAGAATGCAAACGTCGTCGCAGCGGGCCTTTAGGGTTTAGGGTTTGAGGGCGCACTTGTACTTTAAAAAGGGGCGTGTATGTTTCCCTTCCTTCTGGTTCCCTCTAGGTTATAAGCCTGGGCCAAAAGTTCGAACTAAGCTTCAGGAAGTTGTATGGTAAAGCCTTGAGGTGTTCAGGGCTCAGCGCCTCTTCTGGTAAAGGGTCCGTGGGGAGTGCTTCAGGGCTAGAATGGCTTGACATGCCCGGCGCTTCCCTTTTGACACCCGGCTGATAGGATGTAATTAGGGGTTTTTCCCACCTGCTCTTTTTGGGGGTTTAGGGGTGGTCTAGAAGTTCTGGGTAAGTACATGAAGTTGCTTCCAGCTTCCCCGAAGGATCTATGTACCCATATAGTTTCTACTTGGGCCTGAAACGGGTTCTGAGCCCAACTGTATCCTATGTAAGTGCATGGATCTTTCGGGTTGGTTGCAGGTTCTCCTTTTCGGATTTGGAGAACCATACCGCTGTGAACATTCAAGCGGCCTTGCTGAGGAAAGTTAGACGAAACGCCACGGACTAAGAGACTGTGGAAGAGAGATAGAGAGAGAGGGGAAATAATATAAGAGAGACAGAGAGCGCGAGAGCCAGACAGTGCGAGACCGTCAGGGAACACAGGGAGATAGCGTATTGGGTCCTTCCGGGCCCTATAGTACACTAAATATCAAGTCCTATAGCTGGCTGGCAGGCCCTTGGAAGCAGCAACTACGTCTCTCCGGTACCCTAAACCTCAAACCCGTAAACCCTTGCCCCCCGTAAGCCTTGCTCATGGACTTGATGTTTCAACACAAGGGTTCTCTAACCTTGCAAACCTCCAGCCCTGACCCCTTTAGGAGAAGGTTCAGGGATGAGGGCCCAGCCTGCAAATCATCCCAATCCCAGACCCAAGCACCCTTTTCCCACATTCCAAACCCTCAAAACCAGACCCTCAACCCCGAACCCTGAAGCCCAAAAGTCCTGAACCCCCAAAAACCCCCAAGCCCTCAAATCTACACCCCCCAAAAACCTCAAGCAAACCTTCAAAAGCCTTAAGAAACTTTACAAAAACCGTACAGCAAACATAGGAAAAACTTGAAAACCCCGGCTGTGCGCCACGACCGCCGCGAAACTTCGCAGCGACGGGTTCAAAAGACGGCGCCGGGTGGCCAGCGCGCCTGTTTGCGACTGAGGAGAGGGTTTTGGGTTTTGGGTTCTGGGTTCTGGGTTCTGGGTTTTTGATTTTGGGTTTTGTTTTTTTTTTTTTTTTTGGGGGGGGGGGGTGTTTAGGGCCGGGTTTAAGCCTCCCATGTAGTACTTCTTGGGGTAGTATACTAGAATCCCCTTTCACTAACCCAAGAACTACATGAGACCCTTCAGCTAGGGTCTGGGGCTTAGGCAGGTTTGGGGTTTTAGTTAGGGTTTAGGAGTTCTAGCCCCAGACCCTAAACCCCAAACCCTAAACCCTAAAAACTAAACCCTAAACATAAATCCTAAACACTGAACATCCCTAAAACCCTAAAACCATTCCAAAGTGGGTAACGTCTTGGAGCCCTGGTGGAAGGCCCTTAATCAGGTTTGCCCTTTTGTTAGTACCCTAAGCTTAGAATGTTTGTCCACATTGTTTAGGGTTTAGGGTTTGGGGTTTAGGGTTTGGGGTTTGGGGTTTAGGGTTTGGGGTTTAGGGTTTGGGGTTTAGGGTTTGTTTGTCCACGAGGTGGGGGCCTTCGGCAGTCGGTGGGAGTTTATCGGCCATCTACTGGGAGGTTCCTGGTACTCATTAACCACTATAAGGGTTTCGGGTTTGGGGTCTGGGGTTTAGGGTTTAGGGTTTAGGGATAACTGTACTTATTACTGTACTTAGAACCATTTCAGGGCACTTAAGGGGCTTATAAGTGGGTTATAAGTACAGTGATAATTGGTTTGTAAGTACCATGAACCTCCAAGTACTGGGACTCGCCTTTCCGGTCGCCCCAGACGGCGTCCATGCCGTAGCATGCCTGCGAAGGGCGGGGCGGGCAGCCGAAAACTCAGGTTTCCAGGCTCATGGGTTTAGGGTTTAGGGTTGAGGGTTTAGAGCTTATAGGGCTGAGGCAATTTAGGGCTTTTGCTACTTTTGTTATAGGTTTTTGGAGTCGGAGATGAAGGGTTGATGCGAGACGCCACTGCGGACGTTCGGGGCTTCAGGTTAGGTCCCGGTACAATACGTAGCTTAACAGGGAGAGGAGAACCCTAACCATGAACACTAAATCCTACACCCTAAGCCCTCATCCCTGAATCCAAAACCCTGAACCCTACCCTAAACCCTGAGCCCTAAACTCGAAATCCTATTTGAGCCACACCGAAAAAGTGAGCCACACTTTGGCTAGTGAACTCGGATCCCAAAACCCTTAACCCACTCCAAGCCCCGGTCCACCGAGGGTAGTTAGGATCTACCCAGAGATCCCACTGCCCTAACCCTAAGCCCTGAAGTAATATGCCGTAAAGCATTTTAGAAGGATAGGGCTCTTCGGGTATTTAGGATATTGCTCAAGCCGCGGGCTTCTCGGAAAGGGCATGTGCATTCAGAGTGCAGGATGTTTAGGAAAGGTTTGGGGTGAAGGGTTTAGGGCCTAAGCTGAAGCTACCGAAAGCCCCCCCCCCATAACCTTCGGCGGTTTAAGGGCTGCTCTAGCTTCAGCCTTAAGCGTGGGCCACCCTCTGTTCATCCCTGTCCAGTTGTCCCATACGGTACCCCCGAACCATGTAAATGGGATGGGCCCTCTCCTGAACCCCACAGAAAACAGCTTGCTGTGGGTTTTGAGGTCTTAGAGTCCTTAGGAAAGAGAAAACGTATACTTACTCTAGGCAATGCCCCACCCTGGAGTAGCCATCATACGCTGGACGAGGGGAACTATAATTTCATTAGGGGGTGCATTTACTGACTGTTTGCGTCAGAGGCAACTTCATGCAAACCCCAAACCCTAAACCCGAATTCGCCCCCAAACCCCAAACCTGAATTAAGTCCAACAAAAGCACTAGAGGCCAAACCCTACACCGGGCTTACTTGGAGGTTCATGGTACTTCTTAACCAATTACAACTGTACTTGACTGTACATATAACCCACTTATAAGCCCCTTATGTGCCCGCATATGGTTCTGCTAAGTACAGTTCTCCCCAAACCCTAAACCCTAAACCCTAAACCCTAAACCCTAAACCCTAAACCCGAAACCCTTCTACTTGGTTAACAAGTACCATGAACCTCCAAGTAGGGCCCCTGCCTGTTCCGGCCCCTTGGCTTGGCACGCCCGCCTCGAAGTTGAGGGTCTAGGGGTTTAGGGGTTTAGGGGTTTAGGGGTTTCGGGGTTTCGGGGTTTCGGGGTTTAGGGGTTTAGGGGTTTAGGGTTTATTTAGTGTTTAGCAACCCGAATCCTTGAGACTCACTTCTTGGTTAAGGGTAATCCAGGGTTTAGGGGTTTAGGGTTTAGGATTGAAAGTTGAGGGTCTGAACACAGAACCTCCAGCTGCAACCGTCGGATGGTTCGAGGCCCGGCTTCTGAGGAGCTGGGATCCCTGGCATCAAAAGCCCAGAAGCCCTGGGAGGACCCAGAGAGTACTTGGAGGTTCATGGTACTTACTAACCAAGTATAACTGTACTTATGACCCACTTATAAGCTCCTTAAGTGCCCCAAAAAGGGTATAAGTACAGTTATAAGTACAGGTAGAATTGGCTAATAAGTACCATGACCCTCCAAGTAGAGCCCAAATAGTACCCGGGGGTTCTGGGCCCTTAGAATGGGGCCTCCTTATGTGCCTCCGACTCCCTGCAAAGAAGGTAAAGGACCATAGTAAGGGACCATGTAACTACCCTTAGACACCTATTAATGTTGGACTGGCTTTAGTAGATGGGACCACTATTATGCGATTTTCCGCTCGGCCTATACAGGACCCCCCATTGTTTAGGGGGGTTCACAATTATGCGATGTTGTCCCGGCTGGGGTTGAAGGGCGGGGGGCCGGGGAGCCAAAAACTAAAAAAAAGTTTTGAATAAGAAACTCCGGATTTTTTTGGTGTCCAGCCTTATTTAAATTCCTTGTAAAGTTTCATTACGAAACAGGCCCCAAACAATTTTCCAAGGGAGTAGCCCACGAGCTGCCCTGATTCGCTTTAGCAAGTTGTTTCCGTGGTCCGCATTAATGCGGAGCCCCGGCGACCGTGGAGCTACAAACCCTGGAAAGCTTAGACCCTCAAGCTTCAAGGCTTCCCCTCAACCCTCGACCCCTAGCCGCCCTACCCCCAGCCCCCTCCCAGTCCCGTCCCAGATTATTAAGGATCCCCGAAACCCCAAAATTGTTTGGGGGGCGGGGGGGGGGGGGGGGCCCCTACGCACTAAAGCGAGTCCAACATTAGAGGTCCTCCTTGTTGAGTGTTCTATGTAGTTTAGAGCGAAGCCCGAGCTTTTATTTGTGTTCTTGTACTGATTTTATTTGTGTTCTTGTACTGATAACCTCCTCCCCTCCTCTTTCCCCCCACCCTCGGCATTCCCCGCGCAGACCCCGCAAACGCACCCCCCAAATCCCAGCTACAATCAGAAAAATGCCGAAAAAGCAGAAAGCATTGACATGTGTGTCCTATGTATATGTTCCGGAATACACAGATCTGCATCTGGGATCTATGTTAAGCCCGAACCCAAACCGCAAGCCCCGCACCCACAACATTTGACACAAAAACCAAACCCTAAACCCTAATGACTAATGACCTACACCTCTAGTTGCAGTTCAGTTCGCCGATTGCCAACATACTGTGACATCCAGAACAACAAACCACAATTGGGGAGTCCAGCCCAAAACCCAAAACCCAAGACCCTAGACCATAAGCCCTAAACGGTTTAGGGTTTAGGGTTTTGCGCTTTAAACACAACCCTGCTGAGTCAAGTGTTGCTGCTGAGGGCGCAGCGCGCGAGACCGGCGGGATTGGGCCTGGAGTGCGGAGGGAGGTAGGCAGGGTTGTGGGTTTGTAGGGTGAAGGGATGAGGATGTTCTGTTTGTGTTGTTCGCAGTGGCTGTTTTGTATGAAGACTCGCAAGGGTTGCATTGGGTCTCTCAAGGGTCTTATCGGCCATTGAGGGTTGAATTTAGGGCTTCGGGCTTCGAGTTTCTTAGGGTCCAGAGCCCATCTACCGTGCCCCGAAACGCCCCCCCCCCCCCCCGGCCCAACATTTAAGAACCCTAAAACCCTAAGAACCCTAAAACCCTAAAACCCTAAAACCCTAAAACCCTAAAACCCTAAAACCCTAAAACCCTAAAACCCTAAAGCCCTAAAACCCTAAACCCTAAACCCTAAACCCTAAACCCCTCCTCCAACCCATGCCTTGACGCCACCAGGCCCCTGCTCCGAGGGCATCCAGGCCTGGGCGTCCCCCCAAGGGTTTTAGGGCTTAGGGTTTAGGGCTTAGGGTTTAGGGTTTGGGGTTTAGGGTTTGGGGCTCAGGGTTTAGGGTTTAGGGTTTGGGGTTCAGGGTTTGGGGCTCAGGGTTTAGGGTTTGGGGGCCTTAGGGTTTCGGGCTTGGGGTTTGGGGTTTGGGGTTCAGGGTTTAGGGTTTAGGGTTTGGGGTTTTGGGTCTAGGGTTTCGGGTTTCGGGGTTTAGGATTTGGGGTTCAGGGGCACTTAGGTCTACGGCGTAGGGCTTGGGGTTTAGAGGCTCAGAGGCTTCAGGCTTTAGTCAGCCCTAAGCTCCAAAACGGGCTGGGGGTCTTGCGGGTTCAGGGCGCTTGGGGGTTTGCAAGAGGAGGGCTTCCACACCGGTTTAGGGTTTAGGGTTTAGGGTTTAGGGTTTAGGGTTTTGAGGTTGGTGGAGTTGAGGGTTGTGGCTTGAGGCGCCGAAGGTTCCAGTCTAACCCTTAGCCCTAAACCCTAAACCCTGAACCCTTGAGTTCATTGGGCCTGGACACTTCGATCTTCCTGCGCCGCAAAGACAGAGCAGATGCCCCCCTCGCCCCCCATCAAGCTCCAGTCAACCCCAAAGTCTGATCCGAAAGCCTCCATTGCCGCCTAATCCCTGCCAGAAGGCTCTTGTGGAGTTCTTTTTGGGTTACTTATGGGGGATGCAAGTGTACGAGCCTTTATGTAAATCCGAAACCCTGAAAAAGATCCCGAGCTTCAAGCCCCAACTGCCCCCGAAGCCCCAAGTGCTAACTGGACCCGAAGCCCAATTGTCGTTTCTTGTTCTTGGGATACCTAATTAAGGCTCTTTGTTATGCTAATCATGTAACACCAGGTACACCCCCTAAACCCTAGACCCCAGACCCCAAACCCTCAACGCTAACAGACCCCCCGCCCCTTCAAAAAAACAACAAAATAGTAAAAACAAAGAGTGATATGAATCATAATACTGATAGCGCCCTAAACCCAGAACCATATACGCCCTACACCCACTCTCCGGGGTCCGGGCAGAACTTGCAGCCACCAGGTCCCACAGCACCTCTTGGGGGTTCAGGGTTCAGGGTTTGCATGTCAACCCTATAAACTTCAAGGGCCACCTACCCCCCCCCACATCCCCCCCCCCCCCCCCCCCCCCCCCCCCAGCCCACCACCCCCCCCCACACTCCCACCCACCCCCCCACACTCCCACCCACCCCCCAGCCCCCCACCGCCCCACCCCCCAACCCCACCCCCCCACCCCACCCCCCCACCCCACACCCCCACCCACCCCACCCCCGCCCCACCCCCGCCCCCTCCCTCGCTCTTTGCTGGCGCTATCTTGCATGTATTCCATATTCCTGACCACCCAAACCCAGGTGTCCTTGTTTGCTTGTTTTACCACTCCGACATTTGGTGTGTTTCGACAGGGTCCCCAACAGGGAGTGATTGCACAAAGCCTCTCAAGTGATAAAACAGGGCCCGTTTGTGGTACTCTGTGGAAGTTGGGTTTACGCCTGACTATTTTTCTTCGGGGCTGCACATTGACCCTATTTTAGTATGGTTTCTGGGTCCCTAACTCCATACAAGCTCTGCACATGGACCTTCGGTTGCTTGAGGTAAGGCCTCCCCTCTGAAGCGCCCGGGCCGAGAGCTTAAAGAGTTTTGGGCTTAGGGTTTGGGCCTCGGGTGCAAACAGTTCTAGGGTTTAGGGTTTAGGGTTTCCCTATTTGAGATGTATGCTTTACGTGCCTCATAAAGGGAACCCAACGTCCCACTGAGGGCATGAGGGTACCATCCTCGGGTTTGGGGGTTCACCCAGAGGCTCCTATGTAGTACCTTTTTGAAGCTAACCCAAAAAGGAACTACATTGGAGCCTTTGGGTAGTTTGTAGGGATACCGGGAGACCACCAAACCCTCTCGACTCGACGACGCACGTGTCGTTCTCTAGGTTCTGAGGTAAGGGCGCAAAAAAAAGGTGCCCTTGCTTGTAACCGGGTTTAGGGAACCTAACCCGTGAAAAGACACTTGTTGGCACTATCCTAAGGATCCATGTACCTAAAAAGCACCTAAAAAGCATTTCCTTGGCCCTTAAAGCTACTTTAAAGGACCCCCTGTGCGGCCCAAGCATATACCATATATGATGCGGGTGCGGCCTGCCCCCCCCCCCCCCCCCCCCCCCCCCCCCCAATGGTCCCCCCCCCCTCTGTGGTGTGGTTGTGGGTTGGTTTTAGGGGTTAGGGTTTAGGGTTTAGGGTTTAGGGTGTAGGGTTTAGGGTGTAGGGTTTAGGGTTGTTTTAGGGTTTTTAGGGTTTAGGGTTAGGGTTCCCGCCCCCCCCCGTTCTTTGTGGTGTGGTTGTGGGTTGGTTTTAGGGTTTAGGGTTTTAGGGTTTAGGGTTTTAGGGTTGGTTTAGGGTTTAGGGTTTAGGTTTTAGGGGGGTTGGGGGGGTGGGTGGGTGGGTGGGTGGGTGGGTGGGTGGGGGGGGG
>CAJNDS010002533.1:348867-361367 GCA_905221605.1 Symbiodinium natans
CCCACCCACCCCCCCACACTCCCACCCACCCCCCAGCCCCCCACCGCCCCACCCCCCAACCCCACCCCCCCACCCCACCCCCCCACCCCACACCCCCACCCACCCCACCCCCGCCCCACCCCCGCCCCCTCCCTCGCTCTTTGCTGGCGCTATCTTGCATGTATTCCATATTCCTGACCACCCAAACCCAGGTGTCCTTGTTTGCTTGTTTTACCACTCCGACATTTGGTGTGTTTCGACAGGGTCCCCAACAGGGAGTGATTGCACAAAGCCTCTCAAGTGATAAAACAGGGCCCGTTTGTGGTACTCTGTGGAAGTTGGGTTTACGCCTGACTATTTTTCTTCGGGGCTGCACATTGACCCTATTTTAGTATGGTTTCTGGGTCCCTAACTCCATACAAGCTCTGCACATGGACCTTCGGTTGCTTGAGGTAAGGCCTCCCCTCTGAAGCGCCCGGGCCGAGAGCTTAAAGAGTTTTGGGCTTAGGGTTTGGGCCTCGGGTGCAAACAGTTCTAGGGTTTAGGGTTTAGGGTTTCCCTATTTGAGATGTATGCTTTACGTGCCTCATAAAGGGAACCCAACGTCCCACTGAGGGCATGAGGGTACCATCCTCGGGTTTGGGGGTTCACCCAGAGGCTCCTATGTAGTACCTTTTTGAAGCTAACCCAAAAAGGAACTACATTGGAGCCTTTGGGTAGTTTGTAGGGATACCGGGAGACCACCAAACCCTCTCGACTCGACGACGCACGTGTCGTTCTCTAGGTTCTGAGGTAAGGGCGCAAAAAAAAGGTGCCCTTGCTTGTAACCGGGTTTAGGGAACCTAACCCGTGAAAAGACACTTGTTGGCACTATCCTAAGGATCCATGTACCTAAAAAGCACCTAAAAAGCATTTCCTTGGCCCTTAAAGCTACTTTAAAGGACCCCCTGTGCGGCCCAAGCATATACCATATATGATGCGGGTGCGGCCTGCCCCCCCCCCCCCCCCCCCCCCCCCCCCCCCAAGGTCCCATTGGCCCCCCCCCCCCCACCCCCTGGTGTTGTGGTTGTGGGGTTTGGTTTTTAGGGTTTTAGGGTTTTAGGGTTTTAGGGTTTTAGGGTTTTAGGGTTTTAGGGTTTTAGGGTTTTAGGGTTTTAGGGTTTTAGGGTTTTAGGGTTTTAGGGTTTTAGGGTTTTAGGGTTTTAGGGTTTTAGGTTTTAAGGGTTGTGTAGTGTTTCTAGGGTTTAGGGTTTTAGGGTCTAAGGGTGGTTGGGGGGGGTGGTGGGGGGGGGGGGGGGGGGGGGGGGGGGGGGGGTGGCGAACCGAGAACCGGGATCATATATAGGCACATGGATCCTTCGGGACCATGCATTCTACTTCTGCCGAGCCTTGAACGGGCTCAGGGGCAAAGGAAGCTCCTCTCCATCCAATACCTCTTCTGTTGCAGGCCCTGGTTTGGAGCTAAACTCTACTCCCCCACCCCTTTCAGCCCCCAGGGCCCTGTATAAACCCTAATTAAACCATAAAACCCCAAACCGGTTATGGAGGCTTTGGGGCTCCGGGGTATACAGGGCTTATCGTGGAGAAGGCTGAAAGCAAGCTCGAAACAGCTGGATTGGGGATGTGGATCATACATGGCTGCATGTCCGTGCGTGCAACCAGCCAAGGCCCCATGAAACTCAAGGCTTCTAATGCTCGGGTGTCAACCCGAAACACTGCTTTAGGCTTTCTTTAAGGTTTACCCAAAGGCTGCTATGTAGCACCTTTTTGGGGTAGTGTACTAGAATCCGATATAACCAACCCAAAAAAGGAACTACGTGGGAGCCTCTGGGTAGGGCTTAGGGTGCATGAGGTCTCGGTCCATCCAAAGCCCCCACGCCACATGACGGCAAAGAGACTCTAGGCCCCCGCGCTGGAGCTAAGCTCCTGCGGTTTCTAAGGGTTTAGGGCCTTAGTGTTTAGGGCTACCCTAACCCTAAACCCTAAACCCTAAACCCTAAACCCTAAACCCTAAACCCTAAACCCTAAACTCGCAGGGTTTCGGGGTTTAGGCTTGAGGGTGTAGGGTTTAGGGGTCAAGCTTCATCCCTGCCCCTCTACACTCGTAAACTCCTGCTGCTTCAAGCTTTGAGGGGAGGGGAGGGGGGGGGTTTATGGAGGCCATGCACCAGGCACAAGCGCAATCCTGAAGAAGAAAGGGCTTAGGGCTTTAGGGCAGCTCTTAGGGGCAGCTCTGTAAAGTTTATATGTGTATATATATATATCTCTACATGTTGGGTTATTTCTTTCTTGTTTTTGTTTGGTTCCCCAGGCTTTCTCTTGTAATACTAATCACCCAACAAAAAGGGACCACAAATGTCGACAACTGCTTATATGGAAGGCGCGGCGAAGGCTCCCTGCTTGGGTTTGGGTTTTGGGTTTTTTGGGTTTAGGGTTTTTTGGGTTTAGGGTTTAGGGTTTAGGGTTTAGGGTTTAGGGTTTAGGGTTTAGGTTCTCCACTTCTTCGGGTTTAGGGTTTACAGAGTTTGATAGGGTTTATAGGGTTTTAAAGGGTGTCAAAGGGTTTCTAAACGCCTAAACCCCTAAAACACCCTGGACACAAGTAAGTAGAACCACGAACCTGTGCGCCCGTCAACTCTGAATCTCAACTTCCGCAACTAAACTGCAGCCCTCGGGCACAAATGAGACCTGAAAACCCTGAAAAAAAACGAAAATTCCACCTGCACTTACAGCCCAACAAAGCCCTGTTTGGGCACTTGAGGGGCTATAAGCGGGTTATAAGTACACCATGAACCTAAACCCAGAAATAGCCCATGGAAGTTTGGGACTTGTTTTAGGGACCCAAAAAGTTCACACCAGTTTAAGGGTGTACTCGCTTGACATGGTGAGCCTTCCTTAAAATCTTAGAAAGGACTGCTTAAAAGACTGGGTGAAGCAAGTATAGCGATCATGGCGTACACAATATCACTTCTGGACGCATCATGTGACTCCTGAGCGTGCCTCTCTACCCGAAACCCTAAACCCTAGACCCGACCAGGGTCTCTTTCCAGATTTCTGGGTGCCTGTGACGTGGCACGGCAGTGTCGAGAGCCGCCTGCGACAAGGAGTGGAGGCGAGTGCAAGGTTTCAGATTTCGGGCAGCGCACCCTGGGGCCCTTTTTTTATAAACCCCGAAACCCTAAACCCTAAACCCTAAACCCTATGACCCTGAAGCTCTAAACCCCCACAGCAAGCATGGAGCGGTAACGCAACAGGGACCGTAACTGGGGATGCTACCATTTCAAGCTTAAAATCAGCCGACAGTGCTCAGCGTCCTGAACCCAAATGAAGCATGTACCTATACCGTATATACTTGGGCCTTAAAGGGTTCCTATGTAGTAGCTTTAGGGGCCAAGTCTAATCCTAAATATTTGTCAATTTCCAACTATCAATTCAAATTACTCATTTCCGAGAATTACAGTGCAAACATATAAACATGACGTCAAATGCCTCGTGGTTGATAGCAATGCAAACTAAGTGCAAACCTTTATCAAATGATGCTGAGAGTTCCTCTTTAAACCCTAAACCCTAAGGCTCCAAATAGCCTCGAAGTAGGCAGCATCTACGACTTTAGATCCCAATGTAGGTACTAGTTGTATACTTGGAGCCCTAAACCCTAAACCCTAAACCCTACACCCTAAGCCCTAAACCCTAAACCCTAAACCTTAAACTCCTCAACTGCTCGTGGACTCTGAAGTCTAAGCCGCTGCTTCGCTGCGGGGGATGCTGTCAGCTGCGCATCAGCAGCTGTGTAATAGGGGTGTAATAGGGGGGGGGGGGGCTTACTCAAACTAGAAGAACCCCCCCCCCCGCCCCGCAAAAAAAAAAAAAAATCTTCTTTATAAAGGGATTGTTGTTTTTGATGCTTTTAGGGTTCTGAAGCAAATAGTAGCAAAAGGCCCCTCTGTAGTACCTTTTTGGGGTAGCATACGAGAATCCCCTACAAGTACAAAAAAAAGGAACTGCATCGGGGCCTTTGGGTACTACATGATTAGAGTGGTTTTCAGGGTTGAGGGTTTAGGGTGCAGGGCTTGAGGTTCGGGGTGGAATATAGGGGTCTTACTAACCATAAGGGAATACCAGCGGTTTAGAGTTGAGGGTCAAGAGCTTAGGGCCTAGGTGTTTCAGCCTTCACTTCTATGCTCATTCTCTACTTGGAGGTTCATGGTACTTATTAACCAATTACGACTGTACTTATAACCCACTCATAAGCCCCTTTGAGTGCCCTAACATGGTTATAAGTACAGTATAAGTACAGTATAAGTACAGTATAAGTACAGTATAAGTACAGTATAAGTACAGTATAAGTACAGAATAAGTACAGTACAAGTACAGTTACAGTTGGTTAATAAGTACCATGAACCTCCGAGTAAGGCCCTGTGGATGCCAAACCAACTTACATTCGAAGTCCGCCTCCGCACCGGTGCCGCATCGAAAGGCAGTCAAGCTCTGCTCGATGGCAGAGACCTCATAGATGGTCACTTCTCCTAAAATATGGTCCCTTTTGGGGTCGGTACTATGATAAGGCGGCCCCTATTATTTAGGGTACCCCAAAAGGGACCATCATTTATATAGACAACTGACCATATCGGCGATAGCCAAACAAAGGCTTATGACCATGGCTGCCTGGGGCACGAGACCCCAAGCCACAACGAGGCCCAAACCCCAGCCCCAAAAACCCGCAAACATGCAAACCCCCAACCCCCAAAACACCAAAAGGGCTTCTAGGGCTTATAAAACTAGGGTTATATACCCTAAAGCCCTAAACTCCTAAAACTTAAAAACCCTAAGCCCCGAAATAAGATCCTCACTCGCAAAGAGGTGCCAAACTAAGGGCTTAGCAGGGTGTCGGGCTTCCCTCCATGCAGAAAGCCTGAACACTTGCAAGGTACATGCTGCTGGGCCTGTTCTCTGCATCCTTTCTTTTATTCACTATATGCCACAAACCCACGAGCTCTACCTCGAACTCATCCAAAACTCGAGGGTTTCTTTCTCTAAGGCATGCTTATATATGTATGTATATATACATATACTCTAGATGTATATAGTTGATTCTAGGTAAAGCCTCAAAAGCGATGACTTCGTTTAAGGAGAAATGCAGCCTTTCAACACCTCCCCGGCGGATGCAGGCAGCACAGCAACTTCTGAAACAGCTTCTCGTTTAGGGTTTAGGGTTTAGGGTTGAGGGTTTAGGGTTTACGAGCTTTACGGTTTGAGAGAGGATCTGAGGATTGGAGGGTTCTATTCTACTTGTAGGGTTTCAGGGTTGATCTGAGGATTGGAGGTTCTAGGGCTGAAGGGTTTCAGGGCCTATCAATTGGGCCTCAAAGACCACGACGCCATGTACTGTAAACACCGATTCTCCTGCCCTAACCAGACTGATGCTAGAAGGGCGAAGTCCCAAAAACCTCCAGACCCGTAAAGCCCCTAAAAAGCCCTTGAAGCAACCCTTACAAAACCCTCGACATACTAATATACGAATATGCTAATATACTAACATATACTAACATATACTAACATATACTAACATATACTAACATATACGAACATATACGAACATATACGAACATATACTAACATATCCTAACATATACTAACATATACTAACATGTACTAACATATACTAACATATACTAACATATACTAATATGCTAATGGACAACCCTAACCTCTTGTGCTGCCACCGGCACCAGGGAGCCCTCCCCGTGCAGCACTGACCTCGGGACCGTACTGGCAGGGCTGGGTCTGGGGTTTAAGGTTTAGGTCTTCGGGTCCAGGGTTTAGGGTTCTTGGGTTAGGCTCACATTAGCTGGAGGAATATAGCCGTTCTTCCTCTCCTCTGATTTTTTGGCGCTCTAAGAATCTTGACGTGGTCCTACACTGCTTGTGGGGTCTACCGGTTACAAGGAACATATCGGTCGTTCATATGCAGAATACTTACAGCTTCTACCATTCCCATGGAAAATTGACCGTGCTCTTCACAAAACCCATGTATTCGTTTACTCAGAAACACAAACGCAGTCAAACGAGGAATATTCTGGACTGCCAAACTCTTGCCCAAGTAAGCCCTGAACCCTAAACCCTAAACCCTGCGTTATAAGTACCCTGTATCCTTTTATCCGTTTCAGGAGTGTTGGAGTTCTTGGGCTTGGGGCAAATATCAGGCACGCGGCACTGCATCCTGCTTGGCGATGTCTGCCAAGGCCTTGCCAAGGCGGGTTTAGGGTTTAGGGTCTGGGGTTTAGGGTTTAGGGTTTAGGGTTTAGCGCTTAGCAACCCGAATCCTTGAGATTCACTTCTTGGTTGAGGGTACTTATAATCCAGGGTTTAGGGTTTAGGGCTTACTTGGAGGTTCAGGACTTGTAACCCCAATCATAACTGTACTTGGAAGCCCCCTAAGTCCTCTAAGAACCCGAAACCCCAAACCCTAAGCTCTAAGCCCCTAACCCTTAACCCAAAACCCTAGACCCTATGATTGAGGTTCTAAGTACCCATGAACCTCAAAGCAGGCTTCAGCAAGATCCGACTCAAGTCCCAAAGGCTGTACCCCAAACCCCTGAAGAAAAAAACAAAAAAAATCAGCCCGAATGAAACCCGTCTAGGGTTGGCGTCTAGGGTTTAGGGTTTAGGGCTTTTGAACTCCAACTCCTCGCTTTGCCATTCCAAATGCCTCTGCAGACAGTGCATGATCTCACAGGCCACTTCGCTAGTATGGTAGTATGGTTCCCTTTTGGGGTCCTTAGGATAAGGCGGGCCCTGATATCCAGGGTACGGGAAAGGGTGTCCTTCTATGATCCCTGAAAAGGTTACGTGGGGGACATAAGGTACCTTTTTCCCGGAACCCCGATGAGCAACTAGGAGGAATAAGGCCCAAGTAAGCGCTTTTTAAGCCTTGCTGGGGCGTTTATGGGGGGAAGTTGGCGTGGAGAGTAGCTTGCAGAAGACTGGACGGATTCAAAAAAGGGTGCCCTTTACAAGGGAACCTAAGCCCGCCCCAAAATAGGGAATGAGGGCCTACTCTGGACCCTATAAGATTAGAAGATCAGAGCTCAGACGTCTACTGAATCCGAGCGAACAGCCTGATCTTACCGGCGCATAACCTGCAAGCAACAACCCAGAGAGCCCAATACCCCTTAATTAAGAATATTCCTGAAATCATAAAGGGATCCTTAATTAAGGAGTATTGGGCTCTCTGGGAAAAGCGTAGTATGCAAACACCTACGCCCCCCGAAGCCATACTACACAGCACCATTCACACCCGAAGCCTCCTCAGGTCAGAAACAAACGTCATGGCTTCCTCAGCTAAAGGCCTCTCAGCTAGAGCAGAAGTCCTATAGACCCACACAAGGGCCGAGTATAGGAGCCTTAAATAACAATTAGAAGAGGTTTTGGGGGGGTTATCATGGTATAGTAATACTATAAGTAGTTACTCCGACCCCTGCGGAAACCCTAAGGCCCTGAGCCCTCAGAGGACGTCCCCCTTATACAGTCCTTCAGATTCATAGGCATCATAATGGGGGCTACGAAAATCCCTATTAAGGACTCATACTAACCGTCCTGAATAGGGATCATATACCCAAAGAGCCCAATACCCCTTAACTAAGCAATATACCTTAAATCATAATAAGGCTCCCTTTATAGTTTAAGGTATATTCCTTAATTGAGGGGTATTGGGCTCTCTGGGTAATCCCTATTAAGGACTGTTAGTATAAAGGGGGAACGTCCCAACTCAACCTCTCATGGCGCCTCTGCCAGCTGAACAGGCGGACTCGCAGGCCTGGGAGTTGGAAATTCCCCCTGGTTCTTAGTAGGGAATGAGGGAGGTTTAGGGTTTAGGGTTTAGGGTTTAGGGTTTAGGGTTTAGGGTTTAGGGTTTAGGGTTTAGGGTTTAGGGTTTAGGGTTCAGGGCTTAGGGAATCAAGGAATGAGAACCCTATATACCCTTTACGGGATTTTGTGGGGCCCTTATTCCCTCATGCCCTACTAAGAACAGGGCTCGTGGCTTAGCCGCTTAGCCTTCTCGTCCTCTCGTCCCTTCCCGAATCCTGAGGGCTCCGGGCCATTTTGAGGGTTTAGGGTTCAGGGTTTGGGATTAGGGTTTAGGGTTGAGGGTTGAGGGTTTAGGGTTTGGGGTTAGGGTTTAAAGGCTCACTGGACGATATTGCATGGAATCCAGGCTCCTCCCGACGCGGGGAAGGCTTGACCCTTGCTTGCCGTTCCTCTTTCTGGGAAGACAACTAGCCTTGAGCGAGTGTTAGGGTTTAGGGTTTAGGGTTTAGGGTGCAGGGTTTAGGGTTTAGGTTAGGGCTTAGGGCTTAGGGCTTAGGGCTTGGGGCTTAGGGCTTAGGGCTTAGGGCTTAGGGTTTAGGGTTTAGGGTTTAGGGTTTAGGGTTTAGGGTTTAGGGTTTAGGGTTTAGGGTTCTGAGTTTGGTTTCTACTGTCTTTCATGCTGCGAATGCTGCCGGTAGGCTCTCGCATCGAGGCCTTGGCCGAAGTGATCAACCACGCAGTGGGCTTGTCCTTCGTGGCGCTGGTGCGGGCCAAGTCGTAGGCTGCCCTACGCTGGACAGCGAAAAGGATGACGAGGGCCTCAGAATGGAAAATACATCGCAATGCCTGGAACCTTCCAACATTGCAGCCGACCTGTGTGGGGTGCTGCAGCTGAATGATTTCAGAAGTGGGTCAAGTTGCTTGCTGTACACGCCAGGCCAAAAACTGGCGGCCAATCTGCTGCAGCTCGTCTGGGAGCTCTGCCAGCAACGCACTCTCGGCCATCAAAGGGGCCAAAGGGTGCCCTTCGAGTTTAAAGGGGCTCATAAGGTCCTAGTAGCCCTAAACCCTAAACCCTTAACCCTAAACCCTAAACCCTAAAAACAAGGGCATAATGGGGCCGACTCTGGGTTCTAGACAATGAAGTATTATAACTGTACTTATAACCCTACTTATAATACCCCTAAAGGGCCTTACAGGGGTTATCCCAATTATAAGTAGGGTTATAAGCCCAGTTAGAATTGGTTCGTAAGTACCATGAACCTTCAAGTAGGGTTTAGGGTTTACAAGGAGGGGCCCCCTTACTATACTAACTATAGGTAAGGGACTTCTCACCAAATTTCAGGGGGGGGGCGGGGGGGGCTCCTTGTAGGGCTTAGGGGGTTGAGGGTCTAGGGTTTAGGGTTGGTTCAGGGTCTAGGGTTTTTAAGGGACAAGGGGGGTTCCCTAACACTCCCACTACCCCCTAAGGCTCCCGAAGCTTCCTTCGGCTGCCGCCCTTGAACCCCCTCCCTTGAGAACCCGATAAAACCAGCTCAGGGTTTGGAAAGCCCCGAAAAAAACCTAAACTCCCCGCGCCTAGCCAGTTCCGAAACCCAAACATCCCGAACCCTGACAGCAAAGAAACACCTCATCCCCAACAAAAAAAACCCTAAACCCATCAAACCTTGAAGTCCGAAAGCCAAACCTGAAGCCTAAAACGCTCAAAAATCTGAGACTTGTCATGTCCATAGTCCTGCTGAGACACCCCCCCCCCCCCCCCGCCCACGCAAAGAATCCGCAAGCCCCTAAAGGCCCTACCACCCTGAGCCCTACAACCCGAACCCCTGAGTCCTAGACTCCGCCGAAAGCCTAAACCGAAAACCAAGACAACATGCAAAAGCCCCTTAAACCCTAAACCCTAAACCCTAGCCTAAAGCCTAAAGCCTAAACCCTAAAAACAAAAAAACTTCAAGGAGATGGTTATGCCTAAGCCTCCGGCACCACGGCACCCGGGCGTAGCTTCTTGGCCCGAGGCCTGATCCAGGAGAGGGTTTATAGGGGGGTGTACATGGTTTAGGGTTTAGGGTTTAGGGGCTTTAGGGGTTTTAGGAGGTTTGAGGGGCTGAGGCCTGTTCCAGGAAAAGGCTTAGGGGGTTTATATGAGGGCTTTAGCGGTTTTAGGAGGTTTGAGGGGCTTTAGGGGCTTTCGGGGTTTTAGGGGTTTAGGGGCTTTAGGCGCTTTAGGGATTTTAGGGGCTCTAGCGGCTTTAGTTTAGGGATTTAGCATGACATTGAGGGGTTTAGGGCTAGGTCCCCGGCAAGTCAGAATGGTAAGGGTACAATTGTTTACTGGTCAGCTTTAATAAGGAACCCCCAAAACAGAAAGGGAATAAGGGTACTACTTGGGGAACCTAGATTTCTACCCGAAACCCTAAACTCTAAACCCTAAACGCTAAACCCTAAACCGCACTCAGGGTGCGAAATGAGGGGTTTGGGGGGCACTGGGGAGCCGTGCCCATGGTCTGGCGCGCTTAGGCCTTTTGAGTGTTGGGTTTAGGGTTTAGGGTTTAGGGTTTAGGGTTTAGGGTTTAGGGTTTAGGGTTTAGGGTTTAGGGTTTAGGGTTTAGGGTAGCCAAGGAATCCTGGGGCACCCCTTTTGATTTGACGAGCGTGCGGATGCGCAAACATCTGCTGGACATGCCCCCGTCGGTCCTTTGTGCAAACCCACAGCCCTGTGACTGATCACACGATGCTCCTCGTTGACGGAGGCCCTGAACCCTAAACCTTAAACCCTAAACCCTAAACCCTAAACCCTAGACCCTATAAGCCCTCTGGGAGTTCCCTGGCAGCCACAATATTGTACTGAACCCCCACAAAGCCTTGAAGTCCAAAAGCCCTTAGGGTGTAAGGTCCATACCGACCCAAAGCTAGGCTTCGCGCTTGGCTTTCGGCACGCCCTCGACCGGAGGTGTCATCAGGGCGCTTGACCTTTCAGTCATCTTCTTAGGTTTAGCCGGTTGGCCTTAGGGTTTAGGGCTTAGGGTTTAGGGTTCAGCAGCTCCGGGTCGAGCAGTCTCTGGTTTCTTCGGCTGGAGCGAAACGGCTGCCTTGCCTGGGGCAGAACTTCTCCAAAGTGCCACGGCACGTTCGTGTCCGACCATGCGACAGGCGGGTCAGACGCCTTGGTTAGGCCCCAAATCGAAGCCTTCGTTTCGGCCCCAAGAGCTTGGATCTCCAGCGCCTTCATCGCGGGCACGTTCATGAACATGAGCGGACTCTTGCCCACAGCGTAGTCGTCCTGCTTTGGCATCTCTGCGAAACGCCAGCAACCTGTTTAAACTCTAACTTGCCGCAGGGCCAGTACACATTGCTTGGTGCCTCGGGCTAGGAAAATACCCAGCTCTCTGTGACCTATCCCAAGGTGTCCGAAACGTAAGCAAGAAACACAAAGGAACTGTCACAAGGCCATGATGTAGCTTCTTGCTTTCGGGGTAGGTTAGTCAACTGGTAGCCCAGGAACCGTATGATAATCAGGGCACCCTTTTTCGGGTTGGTTACTTTGTGGGAACCTTGAACCCAAAAAAGGCACCCTTTTTGGGTTGGCTACTTCATAAGGGAACCTTGAACCCAACAAAAGGGTAAAGGGTGCCACGGGCTACCAAGTCAAAGGGAGGTTGTAGAGTACTGCCAAAAAACGTCCTATGTAATGAGCCTTTAGGTCAACCCCGCTCTGGGATGTTGGGCTGTTTTGACCTCAGGGTCTAGGTGACAGGTCTTCCGTTATCCACTCACCACCACCTCGCGATTTTAGGGTTTAGGGCAGTTTAGGGTTTAAGGTGTACGCTGCGTAATGCAAGTAGCACACACTTTGAAGTGCACAGGATCCGAACTTCCAACAATATGGCCGGGGGGGGGGGGGGTACAATGCTCTCACATGTGAGAACCCATGCCCGATTTTTGAAAAAGATGACCTACTCTGGGTCCTGGCCCTAGTTTAGGGTTTAGGGTTCAGGGTTTAGGGATCCTAAACCCTAATCCCTAAAAACGCAGTGCTCACGAAATTGTAGCCCTACGTCGTGTCCCTGTACCCGCATAGCATCTGCCCAGGACGGGCCCTGAGGCTCTTCGACAGGAACCTCTCTAAGGGCCGAGTCTAAGCTGGATGGTTGGATTTTGGGGTTTAGGGTCTAGGGTTTTAGGGTTTTAGGGTTTTAGGGTTTGAGGGTTTGAGGGTTTGAGGGTTTAAGGGTTTAAGGGTTTAAGGGTTGTAGGGTTTTAGGGTTTTAGGGTTTTAGGGTTTTAGGCGTTTAGGGGTTTAGGGGTTTAGGGTTTTAGGGGTTTAGGGTTTAGGGTTGAGGGTTGAGGGTTTAGGGTTTAGGGTTTAGGGTTTAGGGTTTCGGGTTTAGGGTTTAGGGTTTAGGGTTGCCACAACTTAAAGCCTCTAAACCGAAGCCCTAAATACGACAGGCCCCTGCAAGGGAGGATCTTGCAAGTGGATGGCCCTTGAGGGCGCCTAGGCATGTGCTTCATCTTATGGTTTAGGGTTTAGGGTTTAGGGTTTAGGGTTTAGGGTTTAGGGTTTAGGGTTCAGGGTTTAGGGTTTAGGGTTCGTAAACGGTGATACCTACCGAACTACCGATTCTAATTGAAGAGGCCGCGACGCATGACTCGAAACCAGAAACCTGCACCCAAGGGACTCTACCCCCTTGGTTTTGGTGACCTTTGTCGAG
>CAJNDS010002533.1:363867-376863 GCA_905221605.1 Symbiodinium natans
ACTTTATACCCTGACCCTGCGCCCTAAACCGTAAGCCCTGAACCATCGGGAAGTTCAAGGGACAGGTGTATTCGGTTCAAGGTGCAGTCGTGGCGCACCCTAACTGCCCCCTAAACCGTCTAGGCCCCGCAGGCGTAGGTGGCATCTTAAGGCATCTTCCGGCCGAAAGCTTAGGGCCTACCCGGCGCTGCAGTCAGTGCTCCCTATACACTGACCATGCCATTCCTGACTAATTTCACACATATACATTTGTGTGTATATAGAGTATACACATAAACATATACATACGCCTGTTATGTATATACATCTACATTTGAATGCACATACACAAATACATAATGCACAAAAACATGTATAAATAATGAATAAACATATATATATATATATATACAATATATAATATCTAATTTAGTACGCATAGGCATACATGTGTATATGTGTGTATATATATACATACATATCTATCTATCTGTATATATATATATATATAGATGCTTCCCACCCGCATTGATGCACTGTTGTCGGCTTCAACCCTCTGGCCCTGACTGAAACAATATGCTGAAAGTTTTTGGGCACTAGATCATGTCCTAATCTAGGTTGCAGCGGACACAAAGAACGCCTTGTGAAGGGCCCGAGCTTAAATAGTTTGAAAGTATATATTGTGTTGCGTATTTCATCTTCTGGATATCGCTATTCTAGATCCTAGGTTGTAGCGGACACAGTATGCATTACTAGGGGTCAGCGATCTGAAGACAACTCGTGGCTCAAAAGGTGATTCATAATTAATGCAGCTTACTTGTTACAATCAGGCGCCAGATATTTACGGTATCTTGGAGCTTCTTGTCGTAAATGCTGCGGTTCATGACAAATGGCCCCTATCTAAGACAGTAAACAGTATTTGCATAAACTAAACGAGCTGGAAAGTTTAGATCCATGTTTTCGATTATTATGTTGGTTCCCGTCCCTTCATTAACACTGCGAACCACTTCACGAACTCCATTTTAAGTGCAGCTGTTTCAATTTGCAAAGTACTCATACGATTAGCCGGCCGTCTTATTTGAAACCACATTAAGTAACACAAGTAAGTGCAGCACCCAATGGCCGTTTAAACGCACAATAGGGTAAAAAAGCACCGAGGCTCAATAGGGCCACAGGTGGTCCTGTCCCAATAGCTGTCCCTCATTCCGTTTCATTTCCCTCGGCCGTCATTTCAATAATATAGTGTTCTTTAAGAAGCAAAATTCAGTCCAGAGCGTAACTCCTAAACCCTGCCCCCCCTGGACTTGAGCGGTTTGCTGAAGTCCGTGCCTGAGCAAGACCAAAAACAACAACAGTGTCAATGGGGGGGCTTCCTATAGAACAAAACTACATATATAAAAAAATATTTGTATGCATTTATTTTGATCTGTGTATTTTGCTATGATATACGTTTGCTCAATATCATCACACACGCAGTACAATAGAGCAGAACTCTCACTCCATTTCCGGTCTCAGCACTGCGGAGAACCTCGCCCAGCAGCGATGGCTTTTTCTACAAGGCATGAAACTTCCTCAGACTCGAAATCGCAACAGAAACCCTTAATATAGGGGGCCTTTAATAACTAGGATAGCTTTTAATTACTTGAAAGAGGGACCATAAGGGAATACTATTAGTGTAGGTTTTTGGGGTGGTTAGTATAGTTTTCTGACAAATGGACCATAAGGGAATACTATGAGAAATACGTCCGACCCCTATACTTGGAGGTTCATGGTACTTCTTAACCAATCATAAGTGTACTTCTAATCCATTTGTCAGCCCCTTAAGTGCCTTAATATGGTTACAAGTACAGCAATAAGTACAGTTAGAACTGGTTAACAAGTACCATGAACCTCCAAGTAACCCTAAACCCTAAACCCTAAATCCCAAACCCTTTATTAACCGTCTGGCCGAGGCCGGCGCAGCTTTGTGGGCCCCTGTCGCTGGGTGCTCGTCGTCACCGCCAGGGGCACCCTGCCATGGAGATAGTTTGGGGATGTTCCCCCTTATACTAATCGGCCTTAACAGGGATGATAGGGTTTAGGGTTCAGGGTTTAGGGTTTGGGGTTTGGGGTTTAGGGTTGGGATGCTTCCCCTTATACTAACAGTCCTTGATAGGGAACACATTGGGGGTACTGATACGGACTGTTAGTATAAGGGGGAACATCCCAAGAGATAGTCGCTGCCTATGAGCTAC
This sequence comes from Symbiodinium natans, assembly GCA_905221605.1. Lineage (NCBI taxonomy): Eukaryota > Dinophyceae > Suessiales > Symbiodiniaceae > Symbiodinium > Symbiodinium natans. Next base: position 366,081 of record CAJNDS010002533.1, read on the forward strand.
CTTGATACCATGCCATTAAAAAACGATAAAAAGATAAAACATACCTTTAACTTGTGAGTCCATCGGCCCGTTTATAAGGTACACGGTTACACTAGATAGCTGAGATGAGTTGGATTGGGGGGGGGGTGAAGGACTATGGGCTTCATCCAAAGTGGTTCCAAAAATGAAGCCCCCCTGTTTTTGGGAGTCTCCTAAAGAAGTTCCACTTGTGAAACTCCCATTTGTGCTTAGAGCTTGGGCAGTCTGGAAGAAAATAGACCTTAAACCTTACACCCCAAACCCGAAACCGGAAAGGGGTGGTTCAACAGGTCCTCTAAAGCCTACCAAGGGAACGTTGCCTTCCAAAACCCAAGAGTAACCTAGGAATAAACAGGGACCCTGCTTGGTGTGAAGGGCTTAAAAAGGGCACCTACACCCCCCAAAAAAGAAATTAAGGGCCTACCCTGGGTCCTTAGTATAGTATACACTTGAGCCTTAAAAGGGGTTCCTGTAGCTTCTTTTGGGCACCTAAACCCTAAGTTTGAAAAGGAATCTAGGTTCTACCTTCGTTTTTTTGAGGAACTTGCACCATGGACGCCCCCTTCAAAACGCCACCAACCATGCAAGCAGTGCCCTCTGGTCCGTTCCGGCAACGACAGACCTCTGTGGCCGCGAAGGAATGCGGCTAAGGATTTGCAAGGGGTGCTATACCGAGAGCGCTTAGTCAGAACATAGACGAGAATCACAGAGCTATGTAGGAACCCTTACTTTGATTCAAGGATGTTCTTGCTCAACCCTAAACCCTAAACCCTAAACCCTAAACCCTAAACCCTAAACCCTAAAAAGGGTACAGGGTATTGGCAATTGGGGATTGAGAGAGCCGTTGAGGTGGCGAATTGCAGTAGGAAGCAAAAACATCAGTCAGCTATCCTAAGCCCTACTGTAACCCTGGCTGAAATTCTACCCTAAACCCTAAACCCCAACCCCTAAAGCCTGTAATCCTGGAAAACCGAAGCCATCGAACCCTCGACCCCAAACCCTGAAAACCCCTAACACAGTGAAACCCTACACGCCAAAAAACACGAAAACCCCAACCGGAAACCCTGAAACCTCTCAAACAAAGAGAAGGAACCAAGAAAATGCAATAGGGCATTAATAATAATTAGAACAGGGTTTTGGGGGTTAGTATAGTATGTTCATAAAGGGGCCATGAGGGAATGCTGTTGGTCATTCTGCCGACAAATATATTACACACCTCAGAGCGCTAAGTCCAGACTCTGCATTCACAGCCTTTTGGGTGTTGGGGTGGGCCGTGGGCGTCTTCAAGTTTTACGGTTGCGGGCTTTGGAAGCCCTATAAACCCTAAGGACCCATGTACCTATAGAGGATACGCTTGGGCCTTAGTGGGGCCTGCGTAGTAGCTTTGGGGCCCAAGTATATACTATATAGGTACATGGATCCCTAAACCCTAACCCTAATCCCGAAACCCTAAACCCGAACCCTAAATCCTAAACCCTAAACCCTAACCCAGCCCTAAACCCTAAAGCCCGAAAGCCTAAGCCTCGTGCAAGGGCCCATCAGACACCCGAGAACACCCCTTGCGCCGAGTCTAAGGCTTCCGGATCTCCGAGGGTAGCCCTGCATCCTGCAAACAGGCGTTTCCCTACTCTATACTTCCCTTAGAACCTTAATAAAAACAATATGTTGATTATCCTCTTGGGTTTTATATGAACAAAAAGGAAAAATAGTTCCCAAGGAAGAGAGTACTTTGGAGTAGATCCTGGAAAAAGGTATATACCTTTTAGGTGTAAGTAGCTATAGGAACCCAGAACCAAACATGTGTTCAATTTTAGTACTCCAAAACCCAGGTTTAGGGTTTGTGGGGTTGGGGTTCAGGGCTTAGGGTTTGGGGTCTAGGGCTCAGGGTTTAAGGTTTAGAGTTTAGTTTAGGGTTCAGGGTTTAGGGATTTTCAGTTTAATGTTGCACCCGCAATATTCTACGGGGCCGCTATTATGAAAAGTTTTCCGGCTATTCAGGATCTGGACCCTCTGTTTTGGGGGTCCGCTATAATGAAAAGATTTCCGGCCGGGCCTGTTTTTTTTTAATGGTTTTTGAGGTCAAGTTCTTAGTTTGAGATCTGGTTCCAAAACCCTGAAGAGAGCTCAATCTCCTGAACCCCCCCCTGACTGTTTGGGGTCTTTTTTTATTCAGGGTCGCGACTGTTGGGCGGGGGGGGGGGTTACATTATTAAAGCAGGTCCAACATTAGGGTTTAGGGTGTAGGGTTTGGCGTTTAGGGTAACTAGGGTTTATAGGGCTTAACCCACCGGTTATGGGTTTTACCCGCAGCCGGATAGTCTTCGGGGCAACTTCCGCAATTCCAAGGCTAGGAGCCATGAAACTCCTACAAGGAGGGGCCCCCGTAGTTTTAAGTAGAGTCATAAGGACCCTAAATTTAGTGATAAGGATCCTAAATTAGGTTAGAAGTCCCTTAACTATAGTCAGTTTAGTAAGGGGGCCCCTTATTGTAGGTGAATGCAGCCCCAGGTCATCAGACTCTTGAGAGCCCGCGGCCTCTAGATTACAAGACCCAAGAGTAAGTTAAGAATGGAAAGGGCACCCTTCTTGGGTTGAAGGGGCTCATAGGGAACCTGAACCCCCGAAAAAATGGAATCAGGGCATACGGCATACCCTGAGGTTCCCAGTCAATTGTTTTCACCTTTTCGGGGATGCCCTGGGCGGCCATAACATACCAGGGGCCGTCGTATAGTAGCATTTTGTCCCCGTCCATTCGAAAAAAAGTGTTCGCATGGTGGTTTTGTACATGAGGCAAAAAAAGGGCATCACGTAAAACTGTCCTTTCACAAAATGTACTTAAGAGCATTCATGCAAAAACGGTTTAGGGTTTTTCGTGGGTCGGATGTGCTGTATTCTGATTTGCGGGCAGAAAGGCATATTCGGATTCGTTGGTCGGAGATCTACTGCGACTACTCGTAGTACTAGAACGATCAGGCATGAAGCTCAAGGAATCATCTCCGAAACAGGAGCCCCCCCGTATTCGAAGAACCCTCAACAAAACAGGTACGGCTCCTTTTCCCCAAACCCCCGACCTCAAACAAACCCTAAGGCTTAAACCCCTAAAAACCTAAAACCCTTAAACCCTAAACCCAACCAGCCACTGAACCCCTAACTCCTAAACCCTGAAGGGAAGGAGGATGTCCTCGAGAAGGCGCTGGAGAGCTTTCGCCTGAGGGGTGCGGAGTCACACCCCTAGACCCAGACTCTAGGGCTCCTATGTACTACCTTTTTGGCCCGAGTTTGGAGTAGACCCTGGAAAAAAGAGTATATACTTTTTAGGTATAAGTAGCTATCATAGGAACCCAGAACCAAAAAGGCGAAATGCACAGAACCAGGCCTATGCCTAAAACCTGAGCTATGGGATGAGGTTTTGTAGCTCAGGTCTCGGAGCTCGAATGTCTTGGTCCCAAACCTACCTCGACCCCTCCCCCGTCCCCCCCCCTCTCCACTCTCATCCCCACCACCAATCCCTTGTTCCTCCATCCCCCCCACCCCACCCCCCCAATTTCTGGGCTTTGGGGCCTAAACCTGACGGATGTTCCAGTACTGCAAAACCCGGCCGCCGTGCCTTAGGCAGTAGGTCAGGATTCTCCGACCTCAGCGATTTAGGGTTAAGGGTTGAGGGTCTGTCTGAATTGGAGGTCCTGACGAAGGATTCAGGGTGTAGGCTTAGGCTTTTTAGGGTACCGTATTGTGCACAGGACACCCCACCAAGCGGACCACAATGCAGCTGTTCGGTCTTGCAGGAACTTCGGATTTGGGTAACCTGGGTGCCACAAAGGGTCTAGGATTTAGGACTTCATTCGTTTCTGTGTGTGGGGGGGGGGGGGGGGATGGCTGAACCCCACACTTGGGTGCTGTGACCGAATTCTTTGTCAATGATGGTACCCACCGTTTTTCGGTCTGCCCTACTGCCAAATGTTATCAGCACTGCGCGCCCTACGACTCACTACGACGCTGAGAGGGCTCGACAGTCCCGCTGCACTGCCTCGAACCCCGAACCCTTGACACCCTGACCCTGAACCACACCCTCACCTCCCGGCAAAGGCAACAAAAAATTGCCCTCATCTACCCCTAGAAACCATCAACCTCAAGCCCTAAAATGCCCCACAAGACCGACCACACCCTAACTCACCCTTTGCTCGGGGCGCGGACGTGAGCTCCGGAAGCCTGGGTTCATGGTCATGGCAGGAACCAACATGGCACGAAGGTTCGGGCTTGGGGTTTAGAGATTGAGGGTTGCAAAGGAACAGAACCGGAAACCCTAAACCCTAGACCTAAAGCCTCAACCCTACACCGCATTGTCAGAACATTGTCAGAAAGCTGGTAACACAGGCAGCCAGGGCCGGAGAGCTAGCAGTCATGTCTTTATTGTGTTTTTCGTTTGTTTGGAGAGGGGAGCGGGGGAGCGGGGGGGTGGGCTGTTTCCAGAATAGTTCTGCAGGGCAGACCCTGTGGGAATGGAGAAAGGAGGGCTCGAAGGTTAAGGGTTTCAAGCTTGGCCCTAAACCCTAAACCCTAAACCCTAAACCCTTTTGGTGTGTCATCGCGTGTTTACGGAAGGGGTAGAAGTTCATCACGTGTTTAGGGAAGGGGTAGAAGTTGAGCAACCGGTTGGGCTTGCCCCCAGAAGATGCCAGCACTCGAATGATGGAACACTCTGCGCCCCACTCTACACTGCTTCGTCTCCTTCCGAAGTACGACAAAACCCAACCCTAAAACTTAGAACCTAGAACAACTAGAAATAACCCTAAGCCCTAAACCCTAAACCCTAAACCCTAAACCCTAAACCCTAAACCCTAAACCCTAAACCCTAAACCCTAAACCCTAAACCCTAAACCCTAAACCCTACCTGGGGACTCTAAGAACCACATTTAAACCGCTAGCCATGCTTGGGGTGTTCGTAGTCCCATCCCGTCGTCTGGATGCGTAGGCCAAGAAGTCCCCCAAAGCCCAGTGCCCAGGGTTTAGGGTACGGAGGGACAACCAAGGAAGGAAATCAACTCCCCTAATCGCCCTGAACTTATATTTCCCAGATCGAACCAAGAAACAACCAAGAACACGGATAAGAGCAACAAGGAAGGGGCACCCTTACACAAGTAGAGGGGCACTAACCCAACCCTCACTCCCAAACACGGACTTTTTTCTTTGGACGGGCTGGCCATCCTTGAGCCAAACATAGTTTACGGGTTCATTAACCCTTTCAACTTCCAACACTACCTCCTTTCTACAATACCAATTGCAGCTCCGCACTCCCCCTGTCCTAGGATTTCCTAGGACACATTGGAGATGCAGGTCTTTTTGCCAAAAACTGCCATTAAGGCAGCAGCCAGCTGCTTGAAATGCAAGTTGTGGTTTAACGTCTTCCAGGACGGAATTATAGCACATTGGCTAACCTACTACCCATAGAGAATCTTTTTTCACCATGATCCTCTCATCACTGAAGACTCCTTGGCCTTCTTCACCACAAACCGTGGTCTTCGCTACGCGAAAAGCTACTTACTTCTACTATCAGGGATTTCCATACCCTTAATAGTAACCACCACATTGTCAGCACATTGGCTGTTCCAGCGCACCGGTCTCCATAAAGAGAAAAACCATCCCTTCATCCATACCATCCAATCACTTCTTTTTCCGATTGTTGGCAATCTTGAGGTGAAGTTGCAGCAGAATATACTCCAGGTCCGACACTGTAAGAACAGGATCCTGTACGCCCCTTTGAATTGAGGATACCAATCCTTCCCTCTTTGCGTCCTCAATCGCCTGGCAAGATTGACCCAGCTCTTCATTCGCAGTGGCAGACCCTGGTGCATCCGCATCAGATGGACGATCCTTTTCTTCAGGATCTTGAACCATTACCACCTCTTCTTTTTTGGGACTCTGACTTTTCTCCCTCTTCTTTGTCTTTCCACCGACATTTGACTTTGTGCGCGTCTTCGAGGATTTTTCCACTGCAGAAGCCACCGCATTGGATGTTGATCCACCCTTCTCAATGATCGTCGGCATCTTCTTCGGCTTTGGAACCATGAGAGTGTAAGGATCTTCAATAGCTGCAGCTTTCCTCTTCTTTTTTACCTTTTTCTTCTCTTCTTCAACGGCAACCTCCGTCTCCGAAGTCTCAACCACTCCTGTTTCGGCAGGAATATCCTTGCTGGACTCCCTTTCTAGGGATCTCTTTTTACCTCTTTTGGGATCCTTTTCCTCTCCCAAATTGGCTCGCCCATACCATATCCTCAGGTCATTGACCCATTCTTCCACCTCCGCGAGCGAAACCTCATACGACTTCACTACTTCGAGAAGTTCCAGCACGGACAACATTTCAGTGGTCCACGAAACCCATACTTGATCCATTTGGTCAGCATCTCCAGTGAACTTCAGGAGTTTGAACAATGGGTTTGCCTCTGCTCGAGCCAAATCTGGCTTGCCACCGGAGAGAAATGAAATCGCCTCCATCAACAGTTCCGTCATCTTGGTCTCTTCGTCATAAACCATAAAATCCTCCTCATCATCATCGAACTGTTCAGGAGAGATCTCCTTTTCTCCACCATTTGCACCAGACTTTTTCCTTGGACCGTCCCTTGGGGGCGTCCTTGGAGACCTTGGCCTCTGTTTTTCCAACGGAACACCATGCTCGAAGACACACCTGTCACCAAATCGACACTTCCCAGACCGAGCAAACTGGACGCACCTCACACCAGTTGCATCATGCGAGAACTCACAATCCTTTCCAGCGAAACATTCTCTCCCTGCCACATAGTATTTGCACCAATATGAATGTAGCACCACATCATCTTCGGAATGGATGAATTTGCAGTCGTCACCGAATTTGCAGCGATCTTCCCCCTGCCGAACCAATAGCAGAAACCCTTCTTCCTCTTCTCCAAGCGCTCTGCCTCATACCGGTCCATAGGGCGATTGTGCTCTACATGAACATTGCCATGTACCTGGGGACTGCTCCCTTCACCCGACGTGCTATCAGTATTTGGTGCTTGGAGTACAGCTGGAAAACCTGGCCTTGGTCCTACCACCTTCATGATCGGTTTTCCGCCAACTCCTGAGCCATGCTGATACGATCCAAAAACATTGAACATCTTCATGAAGGCCTTCCTAGCGCCAATCTTCTGCACCCTTTTGATTGGACGTTTCATTGCTCCAACCTTGCATCCAGATGCGTTCAAACGACACAACCTCCTATAACCAACTCTATGTCCCTTCTTCCAAAGAGCCATAAGAATTTTAGAGGCAGTAACATTCTCCACCTCTACCTTTTCCAATGGTCCCTCACTTCCCGGAACAAACCCATCCATATCTGAAGACCTTTCCATCTTTTTTGACACCACTTCGTCGAGGTAGTCTTCTGAGATCCAGGGTAAGTTCCCCTTAGAGGAAGGATTGTCATCATTGTTTGGTCCTTCACCAGGATACCCTTTTGTGCTGTCAAAGATCTTACCAGTAGTGCGGTCCTGCATAGAGAAATTCGAAGCCACGCGGGAGTACACTGACCACAAGAAACTCCTTGTGTCCGCCAGTCTTGATGACCCACTGGATGTCTCCTCTTCCGGAGAAACTTCTGGCGCTTTGCCATCCCCTCCAGTGTCACCACTTATCTCACCTCCAGCATCTTCAATGGGAATAAGGGATTCATTGTTCCCTTGATCAAGCACCGCACCCTCTGGTCCAAAAACTTCCAGCACCGCTGTCGAAGGATCCACCTCTTCATCAGCATCGTCGTCCATCCTTCTCCAGAGAGCCTCCAATTGGTCCGCACAAGTCGCCGCTTGAAGGAACTCCATCAACCGAGCCCTCCCGCGCTGCCAGAGAAATTCCGAAATCATCACCGACCCTTGGGCTCCCAGATTCAGGAATGGGTGAACCATTTTGGCTACCCTCGCCATAAGTTCAATATGAACTTCCATGCCTGGACTGCGGCTCCAATCGTAGGCAATTGCCTCCATAGCAGTTCCAAACTTGTCAGTATTCTTGAATTCCCCTTCCAGACCAGGAGACAACAAGGCACCCATCACTGAAAGAGGATAATTCCCCACCGCCGGCAAGCACGGGTTTTCATGGAACGAATGATGCAGGTCAGTATAATGTCCTTGATCTCTCCTTTGAAAAAGGAGTGCTCCAGTCCCTAGCTGGGCATTCATTTCATCCACTTGAACCATTTCAGCACATATCCTCTGTGCCATGTACGCCATTGCTGGCCAGACGGAACGATCGGTAAGACCGCGACGCATAACCCAATCAGTTGTTGGCGACTGAATCAGCGTCCTTGGAGCATACACCAGAACAACCATTGCACCGTCACCCATTGACTGATCAGCATCGTCCTCCAGTGCCAGGTTCTCATCCTGTTCGCTTGCACCCTCGGATGACATGCTAATAACCAAATTTCGATCCATCTTATTGGACCCTTTTTGGCAGTCTCTTTGCCCCACCGGCAACTTGCCAACTGCAACCTTCCAATAAATCCGAGTCAGAAGGCCTTTAACCAGCAATTGCTGAAGGTCACTCCTCACCGGACCACCATCCAACATCTTCGCATCATCACCACGGAGGTCATTGCTCCCACCTTCTCCTTCTTTTTGGTCAGTCTCCTCGCCAGAAATCTGTACTGCTCCTTCCGGCGCCGTCTCCTGTCCAGCCACTTCTTGCCCAGGAAGAACTTGAGCGCTTTCAGAGACATTCACCTGTCCAGCAACACCTTGCCCAGGTAAAACCTCATCCGTGGAGCCCACCGCCAGCGAACCAACCATAACTGAACCATCCCTTGCTCTTTTTTGAGACCGTTCAGCTCGACGAGAAGGTTGTGGTAGCGAAAAAAACTTGTGAAGTCACTTCTTGGCGGGTCTCCCCCCGCGACGCTTTGTCGCGCCCTTCGCCAAGGTGAACCGATTTTTTCGGCCCGTCATTGGAGCCTGAAGAACCACTTTGCGGAACATTGCCACGATTCGCAGTTCTCTGCGAATCCCTTTCTTGCAAAAAGATTTCCTTCAGGCGTTGTACGGCATTGGTCTCCTCTTCGCTTGAATCGCTTGAGGAAGCGGCATACGAGACCAAAGCCTCCGCCTGTTCATCATCATCCACCACATCGGCCCACGCTCTGCTGAACCGATACGACAACCCACCACGAGGCTTCAGTTCCAGTGGCTTCGGCTTTTCCACCACTTCCGCCGGTTGCACTCGTCGTTGTGACCGAGAGCGTGGCACCTGTCGCACCTGTTTTTTGTCCAGCAAGGGCCTTCCCCTTCTCACAGGGTTTGATCTTGACCGATACTTTTTTGTTGGTGGAATCACCGGCGGCATTCCAACTCCCACCAACCGCAGCTTCTGTACACACAACGGAGACCTCTGCGCAAGCGTCCAACCATCACGGTACCTGACCTTATCAAAAGCTCCCGATAGGAGCCTCTCGGCATAGTTTTTGCACCGGAGTCTTCAGCTTCACGCACCTGAGTGAGGGTTCGCACCGCCGCTCTTCCAGTCCCTTTGTTCCCAGAAGATTGTTGTACCCGTACAGATGCATCAGACGGAACTGCCTTTTCCGGTCCTCCCGGTCGATATCGGACCTCACCCACCAATTGCAGAATTTTGCATGCGGTCACTTTGTTGATCCCTTTGTCAACCAAATCTTCCACAAAGATGAACTCTTGCAAGTCCGACACATTGGTCACACCAAGCGTAATCATCACCTCACTTACATGAGGGGTATACACCCACAGGTGTGCGTTGCGAGCCATCCAATTTTCAATTGGCTCCTCCGGATTTTGAAGCTGAGTACCAGGGGATGCAGCCACTGAATTCTTTTGTTCATCAGCTTCTGCTTCATCCAGAGTACCTTTTTCACCATCTTTTTGTGACACATTGGTCATTTGCAGTGCTTTCGGTGCCGAGGATGAGGAAGATTCAGCTCCCCCACTTGCAGGCGGCTGAAACGTGCTTCTATCCGTAATCTCCCATCCTCTCTCTTTTTCAAACCGGACCTGATTGGCCACCTGTACCAAGTGTTTCAGGAGCGACAGCCGCTCCTCTGACATCTCGTCATGGGAGTACTTGCAGAAATTTAACCCTTTCCGGCAACGTCCTCGGAGGTAATAATCGAAACAGCAATTGTGGAACCCTGCGTCCCTTAGTGACTTCCTGGAAGCATTGTCCCAAGATTTGCCGGGCTCCCAAGTCCCTTCCAATGCTATGTCATCGTTGTGAAGGTACCTGCATGCAGTCCCATATTTACAACCACCTTGATTGTAATACAGACACAGCCGACCTTTTGGCTCACCTGACGTAGTCTCACCCTTTGATGCACCTTTGCCAAAATTGTACTTGGCCCGGAAGGCTAAATCCTCCCGCTCCTGCTGTGCCTCATCCACTGTACCTTCCTCTGTGGGAGGGTCACCGATGTTCCCATCCTCATCATCAGCTTCTTGCTATTCTTTGGATCAGTTGACCCTCCTCCTGGCCAACCTTCACCATAACGACGATGCTCATAGGAACACTCATCACCATTGCGACACCGTCCCCGATTGAAGAACTTGCACAGCTTGCTGTAACCAGGTGACAACACAGTCTTTGGTGTCATGTAAGCCTTTTTGTACTGGTCAGGGTCCATGTAGGCTTCCATTGGCTTGTTCTCCCTTTTGCTCATGGATTGCACTGCACCATCAAGCTCCTGCAAAAATAGCTTGGTGTCCAACCAAAGCGCGTTCCAAAACTCCTCTTCCCC
>CAJNDS010002534.1:0-10000 GCA_905221605.1 Symbiodinium natans
ATCCTATGAACCCTATTCATTAAATTTGATCGGAACCCTATTCGAACGAATAGGATTCCTATTTAAATTCACAGCAGGCAATCCATCAGCAAATTGTTCAGGTCACTTCTGCTGGAATTGTTATGGGAGCCGCCCCACAACAAAAAAAAAACAAAAACAAAAAAAAACGACCGCGCGTTGCGGGATCTTGGGGGGAGGGGAGAGATAAGAAGAAAACAGAATATTCTATGAATTCAGCCCAAAAAGGGTAGGTACATGGGGGGGTACTATATACATATATATATATATATTCTTTTGCCCTAGAGCCCAAAAACCCTAAACCCTGTTAAGTCCGAAACCCTCCTTCTTCCTCTTACTTCTCCAATTTCCCAAGGGAAACAGGTTAAACTTTATTACTCCTACTAAGTCTCCTACTAAGTAAGGAAACCCAAAAAAGTTGAAAGCTCCACTATTGGCGAAGTAAGTCCTTCTGACCCTAAAACCCAAGCCCTAAAACCCTAAAGCCCTAAAGCCCTCAAACCCTAAACCCTAAGCCCTAAACCCTAAAACCCTAAATCCCTCAAACCCTACAACCCTAAACCCCTGTTCAGCCCGAAGCCCGCGAAGCCCTCCTTGTTCCTTCTCTTTACAGGGCTTCTACCTTGCCCCCTTGAGGTTGTACCCTTGGGATGGGGTCCCTTTTTGAGGATCCCGAAAAGTGTTTGTAAGGGCCATATTCGGAGTGCCTAAACCCTAAACCCTGAACCCTGAACCCTAAACCCTAAACCCTAAATCCCCTTCTTTCGGCCCGGCGGCCTAAAGGTGAAGCCCGCCGGTGCCAGCACCGTCAGCCGCGCCGGAGCGGAGGGGAGCCTGTAGGGTTTAGGGTTTAGGGTTTAGGGTTTAGGGTTTAGGGTTTAGGGTTTAGGGTTTAGGGTTTAGGGTTTAGGGTTTAGGGTTTATGGTTTAGGGTTTAGGGGTAGCCTGGGCGCGCTACGAGGCGGGCTTTACTTGGAGGTTCATGGTACTTATTTACCAACTATAGTTGGGTTTAGGGTTTAGGGTTTAGGGTTCAGGGTTCAGGGTTTAGGGTTTAGGGTTTAGGGTGTAGGGTATAGGGGTACTTCTAACCCACTTATAAGCAAGGACAGCCTTGGCACGCTACAGGGGCTTTCGGGGGTTTGTGGTGGGAGGGCGGGACGGGGGTGGTAAGGAGTTTAGGTTTTCACTGCTTTAGGTCTGGGCATTTCTGGGGTTGAGAGATTTTGGAACCCTAAACCCTAAACCCTAAACCCTAAACCCTAAACCCTAAACCCTAAACCCTAAACCCTAAACCCTAAACCCTAAACCCTAAACCCTAAACCCTAAACCCTAAACCCTAAACCCTAAACCCTAAACCCTAAACCCTAAAACCTACACCCTAAACCCTAAACCCTAAACCCTAAACCCTAAACCCTAAACCCTAAACCCTAAACCCTAAACCCTAAACCCTAAACCCTACCCCTAAACCCTATAACCCCCCACAGTTTCCCAGAGAACTGAGGCTTCCCGCGCAGACGCGAGCTCAAAGAGGACCACCACGGTGTCGCGGTCCTCGGAGGATGCTTTCGCGGGAAAACAGGGTTTAGCGTTTAGGGTTTAGGGTTTCGGGATGTTTAGGGTTTAGGTTTTGGGGTTTAGGGTTTAGGGTTTAGGGTTTAGGGTTTGGGGTTTAGGTAGGGTTTAGGGTTCAGGGTGAGGGTTCTTTCAAACCTTGCGCGTCGACTTGTGGGGCCTAGCTGTATTAAAGCAAGTCTTCTTCAATGCCCGAGTACTGCTCCGGATTCATGGCCCTAAACCCTAGACCCTAAACCCTAAACCCTAAACCCTACACCCTGAACCCTAAACCCATGTTGCCCATGGCCACCTGGCGCCAGTTCTGGCAGTGCCCGAGCATATTAACCAAGTATAAGCGTTTAGGGTCGGTTTAAGGCTTTGGGCATAGAGTTTAGGGTTACAACTGTACTGATAGCTGTACTTATAAACATGCTAGGGCACTTAAGGGGCTCATACGTGGGTGATAAGTACAGTTATCATTGGTTCATAAGTACCATGAACCTCCAAGTATGGAAGGAAAGCCTGACGCGCGCACTACAACGCTTTCGAGAGTTCTGGTTTGTTTAGGGTTTAGGGTTTAGAGTTTAGGGTTTAGGGTTTAGGGTTTAGGGTTTAGGGTTTAGGGTTTAGGGTTTAGGGTTTAGGGTTTAGGGTTTAGGGTTTAGGGTTTAGGTACCTTTTTGCTTATAAACCCACCCTCTATATATATATATATATATACATATATATATAACCCCTTCAGGGATTGCCTAGGGCACCTACTTCCTTAGCTACTCTTGATTGAGAACGAGTAAGCCACAACGCGCAACATGCCCCTTCGTTTGCCGGACCCCACGCAAAAATTCTCAGGGTATCTACGTGGTCCCTTAATATGGGCCCTAAACCCTAAAACCTAAACCCTAAACCCCAAACCCTACAGGACCATACTAAGGGACCGTGCAACTAACCCTAAGCCCTAAACCCTAAACCCTAAGCCGTAAACCCCAAACCCTAAGACCCCCCCCCAAACTAGGGGTGACCTTGAAGGGGTAGGACGTGGGTCTAGAAGCCCCGTAAATTGAAGGCATCCGGATTGATTTCGATTTCAAAGCTCTCTGCCGTTCTTGTGACCAGACGCGTTGACAACAACGGATAAACCCAAACCATCAAAGCGCACAAGTCCACTGGACAAGGCCACATTCGCCAAGCTCTGGTCGAACAACATTCCCAAGCTCAAGGACTGCAAGCTGCCAGGCAAGGCCACATTCTCCAATCTCTGGCTGAAATCGCCTCCGAAGCTCTAGGACTGCAAGCTGCCAGGCAAGGCCACATTCTCCAAGCTCTGGTTGAAATCGTTTCCGAAGCTCAAGGACAGCAAGCTGCCAGGCAAGGCCACGTTCGCCAAGCTCTGGTTAAAGCACGCTCCGAAGCTCAGGGACTGCAAGCTGCCCGGCAAGGACACATTCTCCAAGCTCTGGTTGAAATCGCCTCCGAAGCTCAAGGACTGCAAGCTGCCACGCAAGGCCACATTCTCCAAGTTCTGGTTGAATTTCCGCCCGAAGCTCAAGGACTGCAAGCTGCCAGGCAAGGCCACATTCTCCAAGCTCTGGTTGAAATCGTTTCCGAAGGTCAAGGACTGCAAGCTGCCAGGCAAGGCCATGTTCTCCAAGCTCTGGTTGAAGCGATACCCGAAGCTCAAGGACTGCAAGCTGCCAGGCCAGGCCAAGTTATCCAAGCCCTGGTTGAAAGAATGTCCGAATTGCAAGGATTGCAAGCTGCCAGGCAAGGCCACATTCTCCAAGCTCTGGTTGAAGAGATGTCCAAAAGTCAAGGACTGCAAGCTGCAAGGCAAGGATACATTCTCCAAGCCCTGGTTGAACGAACTTCCGAAGCTCGAGGACTGCAAGCTGCCAGGCAAAGCCACATTCTGCGGCGAACTCGGGTTGAACAGCCTTCCGAAGCTCAAAGATTGCAAGCTGTCAGGCAAGGCCACATTCTCCAAGCTCTGGTTGAAAGACGCTCCGAAGCTCAAGGACTGCAAGCTGCCAGGCAAGGCCACATTCTCCAATCTCTGGTTGAAATCGCCTCCGAAGCTCTAGGACTGCAAGCTGCCAGGCAAGGCCACATTCTCCAAGCTCTGGTTGAAATCGTTTCCGAAGCTCAAGGACTGCAAGCTGCCAGGCAAGGCCACATTCTCCAAGCTCTGGTTGAAATCGCCTCCGAAGCTCAGGGACTGCAAGCTGCCAGGCAAGGCCACGTTCTCCAAGCTCTGGTTGAAAGAATGTCCGAATTGCAAGGACTGCAAGCTGCCAGGGAAGGCCACATTCCCCAAACTCTGGTTGAAAGAATCTCCGAAATGCAAGGTCTGCAAACTGCCAGGGAAGGCCACATTCCCCAAAACTCTGGTTGAAAGAATCTCCGAACCGCAAGGACTGCAAGCTGCAAGGCAAGGCCACATTCTCCAAGCTCTGGTTGAAATCGCAACCGAAGCTCAAGGACTGCAAGCTGCCACGCAAGGCCACATTTTCCAAGCTCTGGTTGAAATCGCCTCCGAAGCTCAAGGACTGCAAGCTGCCAGGCAAGGCCACGTTCGCCAAGCTCTGGTTGAAGCACGCTCCGAAGCTCAAGGACTGCAAGCTGCCAGGCAAAGGCCAGATTCTCCAAGCTCTGGTTGAAATCGCCTCCGAAGCTCAAGGACTGCAAGCTGCCAGGCAAGGCCACATTCTCCAAGCTCTGGTTAGATTTCCGCCCGAGCTCAGATGCAAGCTGCCAGCAAGGCCACATGTCTCCCAAGCTCTGGTTGAAATCGTTTCGACGAAGGTCAGACTGCAAGCTTGCGCGGGGCGGCAAGTTCAAGCTAACTTTGCCAGGCGATCCCCGAATCTCAAGGACTGCAAGCTGCCAGGCCAGGCCAAGTTCCAAGCCCTGGTTGAAAGAAATTGCAAGGATTCAAGCGGCAGGCCACATTCGAAGGCCAAAAGTGGACTTGCAAGCTGCAGGCAAGGCAAAGCCAACGAACTTCCCGAAGCTCGCTGCAAGCTGCCAGGCAAAGCCACATTCTGGGCGAACTCGGGTGACAGCCTTCCGAAGCTCAAAGATTGCAAAGCGGTCAGGCAAGGCCAGCAATTTCTCCAAAGCCCTGAAGCTTAGGAAAGACGCTCCGAACTCAAGGACTGCAGCTGCAGCAAGCCACATTCCTCCAAGCTCTGGTTGAAATCGCCTCCGAATCTCTGGACTTGCAAGCCTGCCAGGACTGCAATGCCACACATCTCCCAAGCTCTGGTTGAAATCCTCCGAAATCAGTCCTGCAAGCTGCCAGAGGCACATTCCCCAGCTCTGGTTGAAAATCTCCGAACGCAAGCTGCAGCTGCAAGGCAAGGCCACATTCTCCAAGCTCTGGGTTGAAATGAAGCAAAGGCGGTTGAAAGCTCAAAGACTGCCAAGCTGCCACGCAAGGCACATTTTCCAAGCTCTGGTTGAAATCGGTTGCAAAAGGCCACTCGCTCTCCCGAAGCTCAGGACTTGCAAGCTGCCAGGCAAGGCAACGTTCGCCAAGCTCTGGTTGAAGCACGCCTCCGAAGCTCAAGGACTGCAAGCTGCCAGGCAAGGCCAAGATTCTCCAAGCCTGGTGGCAATCGCCTCCGAGCCAAGGACTGCAAGCTGCCAGGAAAGGCCACATTCCAAGCTCTGGTTGAAATCGTTTACCGAGCTCAGGTACTGCAAGCTGCCTGGGGCCACATTCTTCTCTCTCTGGTTGAAAGACGCTCCGAAGCTCTAGGACTGCAAGCTGCCAGCAAGGCCACATTCTCCAAGCTCTGGTTGAATCGTTTTCCGAAGCTCAAGGACTGCAAGCTTCCATCAAGGCCACATTCTCCAAGCTCTGGTTGAAATCGCCTCCGAAGCTCAAGGACTGCAGGTTTCTTTGGCAGTTCAAACTTCTCAAGACTGTGCTCACCGTAACATTCCAAAGAGAGATTGCGTCTTTTGCCTGCACTTCCATCACGCTCAGGCGTTGGCCGACAATGGTCGAAGAAGCGCATCTGCTGCGTGCCCTGCAGCAACCTGGGTGGCCCCTTATCCTCTGATAACAAATCCAGATAAGGTTCTCTGCGTCCAATAGCAAGGGGAACCATATTAACATAGCAAAGGCACCTGTTGAACCACATAAGTGATGACATTGTCCTGAACTTGCTCCAACAGCGACTTGGAATTGTTCAGGGCATTGCCGCCAGCAGCAGGGCAAGCGCGCCACCCAAACGCAAGCCTCGATCCTTCCCGCGATGCTCTTTGCGCAAGTCTCCACAGTCTGTTTCTTCAAGAGGAAGCTGCTCTTCTGACCACCGAGACCACAGACAGTCAACGGTCGGCCGGCAGGAAGGCCATCAAACTCGTCAAGGCGCTGACGTTTGACCTTCCGTTCTTCTGGAGACGCACGAAGCATGGCCCGACATCCAAGTGCGAGGTGTGGGGCCTTGCGCCTTGACCTTTTAAGGCTTTGGACGAAATGAGGCTATGGGCTGCTTCTGTCCCTGAAGGAGTTGATTCCTGAACGTCGCCGAAGGTCATGCAAGCGTCTGGGTAGTTCACATCACCCAAACTCGGGTTGATGTCATAAACCCTAAACCCTAAACCCTTGCAACCCTAAACCCCAACACCAAACCCCGGGCCCTTGCAATCCTGGACCTGAACTCGCCCTCCAGGGAGAAAGGCAATAGTAAGAGGGTGCAGGGTTTAGGGTTTAGGGTTTTGCGGAACCGCTCCCGGGTCCTACAGCGCAGCGCTGTTTCTGCTTTGTGCAGGGAGAAATGCACACCCGTCTTATCTACGAGCTGTGTCGTAACGACCGAAGAAATTGAAGCTACATCAACCGAAATCTATGGAAAACCTTCTCGTAGCCGACGATGGTAACGCTCATTGACTTTGGTGGAGGTTGTGCCGCAGCCATCTGCTGATGTGAAATAAATAAGTCAGGCACATTGTGACGCGCGCGTCTCCCCGATAGAGGTGAGTTCTGACTCAAAGGCGGTGTTCCTGCTACTCTGCCCGCCCGATCTTTCCCTCCGATCTCTGCAATTAGAGGTGTTGAGACACCCGCTGATGGGGGAGAATGGCGGCTAGTAGTGCCTGTGCATGGGGGGCTAGTTGGTATCCCCACGACCGTGTGGCGTGATCAATGGCCACCTGGGTCTCGCCCTCGAGGGGTGCCAGAGTCCGTGCGCGGTTCCGGTGTAGATCTAGCTGCCAGACTTGGTTTTGCAGAGGCGCACTGTAAACCTCTCCCGGGTTATCCCGGAGTCCTGCAACCGACAGGGCTCGGGTGTTCTAGCTAGCAATGGTAGGGCTGTGCCTGACTTAGGTGGCCTGCCTAATTATGGTACAATAAGGGTGAAACTTGCCCCGGTTGTTGTCTGGTGCTTTGCTGACGCCCGTCGCAAATAAAGCGAGGTGTAGATCCGCTACCCGCTTCGGAATCGTTCCTGGGTCCACCTGCAGAGGGCTGTTTTTGCTTTGTGCATAAGGGCCCTGCGGTTTTGCAGGGGCAATAGTCAAAAGATGGTTCTAGTCAGGGACACAGACTCGGCCTCAGCTATACCAGGGCTTACGACAGGGAGAAATTCACAAGGGTTTAGGGTTTAGGGTTTAGGGTTTAGGGTTTAGGGTTTAGGGTTTAGGGTTTAGGGTTTAGGGTTTAGGGTTTAGGGTTTAGGGTTTAGGGTTTAGGGTTTAGGGTTTAGGGTTTAGGGTTTAGGGTTTAGGGTTTAGAGGCCAGGGCTTTGGGGGCACAGTGCTCGCAAAGGCGCATAGGACAGAATCGCCTTGGAGGGCTCCACCACCGCGCGCGCCACGGCCTGGAACGATGAAGGGTGGGGTGAAAGCACCGGGTTTAGGGTTTAGGGTTTAGGGTTTAGGGTTTAGGGTTTAGGGTTTAGGGTTTAGGGTTTAGGGTTGAGCCCCCACACCCCCCCCACCCACCCCCCCCCCCCCCCCCCACCCCCACCCCCCCCACCCCCCACCCCCCACCCCCCCCCCCCCACCCCCCCCCACCCCCCCCCCCCCCACACCCCCCCCCACCCCCCCCCTGGTGCTACCCCCTAGCCCCACCCCACCCCCCAACGTTTCACAGAGGCTCAAGCAAATCAACTTTTGGCATCTTTGAAGTGACGAGCGCGTTTAAACCTTTCAACTATGCTCCAGCGGGGTCGGCGGCTTGAGCCGGAGGCTCTTAAATTCCTTTCTCCTGTGAGTACAAACCTATCCTGGACAGAATTTCTCTTCAGTGAAAGGTGCAATCTGGGAGGCCCCAGACTCTACATGTTCACTCATTCAAACCCTAAACCCTAAACCCTAAAACCTAAAACCTAAACCCTGAACCCCAAAACCCCTTTTTTTCCAAAGAAACACAGCAAAGCCGTTCGCAGCTACCGACCTACCGACAAATAGTTTGCCAGCGCCGACAGAGATGCAGGGGGCCTCGTTTACGGCACTTCCTGCAGCACCACCGCCCATCATGGAACTCGGCAACATGAGAGGGTTGGACATGCCAGTCCTGTAGTGCCCTGCCTCCTCCAGCAAGACACTGGCGACTACTGAGCACCTGTACCCTAAACCCTAAACCCTAAACCCTAAACCCTGAACCCTGAACCCTGAACCCCAAAACCCCAAAACCCTAAACCCCAAAGCGCCTATATCCTGAGCCCCTGACCTCGTAGAGCTCCGGAGATTCGACCAACGCCTCATCCACAAGCGCGTAGGAAGCTCCTCAGAGGAGGTGTAGGGTTTTTTGGATTAGGGACTAGGGTTTAGGGTTTAGGGTTTAGGGTTAAGGGTTTAGGGTTTGGGATGCTCTCCCTTATACTACCAGTCCTTCATAGGGATTATAGTATCTTCCCATTCTAATCCCCATGAAGCGCACTGGTAGTATAAGGGGGAACATCCCAAGCTCAGGAGCTTATAGGGTTTAGGGTTTAGGGTTTAGGGCTTAGGGTTTAGGGTTTAGGGTTTAGGGTTTAGGGTTTAGGGTTTAGGGTTTAGGGTTTAGGGTTTAGGGTTTAGGGATTAGGGTGCTTGTTAACTAGTTATATCTGTACTTATCACCCACTTGTAAGCCCCTTGAGTGCCCTAGTATGGTGATAAGTACAGTTGTACGTGCAGTGTTAATTTGTTAATAAGTACCATGAACCTCCAAGTAGGGTAGGTTGCCGGCCCTAAACCGTAAACCCTTGTAGGACAAATTCAATGAACCCTGTATGCCTAACCTCCAAGTAGGGTTCAGCCGTTGAGGGGTTTTGGGTTTACCAGGTTGGCGGCGTTCAGTGCCTCGAGGCTTCAGGGTGTCATAGAGCAGAACCGGATCTCGCTTTCGTTAGGGTTTAGGGCGCAGGGTTAAGGGTTAAAGGTTTAAGTTTGAAGGTTTAGGGTTTAGGGCTTAGGGCTTAGGGTTTATGGTTTTGAGAGCTCCTCCAAGACCCCTAAAGCCCGAACGCCCTCGAAACTCAAAGCCCTGAAAGCCTGAAGCCTCCGAGAATTCCACAGTCCTCAAACCCTGAAATTCCAAAAGCCCTTGAAACCGCAAACCCTACTTGGAGGTTCATGGGTACTTATAACCTCCAATTATAAGTCTACTTGTAACCTACTTAGAGGACTTAGGGGGCTGATAAGCACAACTATCATTGGGTGATAAGTACCCTGAACCTCCAAGCAAAACCCTAAAACCCGAAAGTCAACCAACCCAACAACGTCAAACCCCAAAACCCCTCCAGCACTGGCTGGTTCTTAGCAGGGAATGAGGGAATTAGGGCCCTGTATAATCCCTCATTCCCTCATTCGCTACTAAGAACCAGGGGGGGTACTTGCACCCCCTGCGGTCCGGCTAGTTGCTCGGTGGCCAGGGTCCACCTCCAGAGCAACACGAACACTTGGCATGGCGCCATAGGGGTTTAGGGTGTAAGGCGGCGGGGGGGGGGGGGGGAGATGCAGGGTTTAGGGCGGTTTAGGGTGGTTTAGGGTGGTTTAGGGTGGTTTAGGGTGGTTTAGGGTGGTTTAGGGTGGTTTAGGGTGGTTTAGGGTTTAGGGTTTAGGGTTTAGGGTTTAGGGTTTAGGGTTTAGGTACATGCTAGCAGCCTTTGGCTGTTGCTTCTCGCATGGAGCTTCGATGAAGAAGGCGTCAAGCGAGACAGCTGTAGAAGGCGCGGGCCAGGACCGCTGAAATTGCAAGCGTGGAGCTTCGATCTTGCACTCTGGAAAGTTGCTGTTGCAGCAGAACGATCATCGAACGATTGCTGCCTAACCCGAGAAGTTGACACTCGCTGGCTGCTTAGCATCAGGGTCGTGTCTTCCACAGGAACACACCACACATTCTTCTTCGGAGCCTTCTCCACCTGGGCTCTTCAAATCTACAACGTCCATGCCCGGCCCTTAAACAGCCTCAGTACCCTAAACCCTAACC
>CAJNDS010002534.1:12500-85000 GCA_905221605.1 Symbiodinium natans
TTTAGGGTTTAGGGTTTAGGGTTTAGGGTGTGTCAGGGGAGGGCGCGCGCTCGGGTGTGAAACACCCCGGGCCGCGCGCTCGCGTTGCCCGTCAACCCACCCCGGCCACCCAAACTATACTCTATTAGGGTTTAGGGTTTATGGAATTTACTTTCTTGTGCTCTGATGCTTGCTTTGATGTTTTTAAAGTTGCGCTGTTAGGGTTTAAGCTGGGGTTGGGGGTAGCCTCGGCCCTTTTCGGGCCTTCGGCGTGTCAGGGCCCGTAGAGGCCCTTATTTATTTGAAGGTCAAGGAAACCCTTTGTGTCTGCTCCTGGATTCCCCTTCTTAAGGGCCTCAATTAAGCATCGATTTCACTACCAAAAAATCGCATTTTTCATTGCGGGAACGGGCATCCTGGGGTCCCCCTTCTTTTAGGGGGCCTTTTGAAGCCTTTTGAAGCATTTTGGTGGCTCTTGGGGTCTCTCGGGGCCTTGTTCGGACCTTCGGCGTGTCAGAGGTTTTATTCATTTAAAGGTCAGGGAACCTATTAATGAGTTTTTCGCCAATGAGTATTTCAATCGCTAGGGTTTAAGCTCGGGTTCGGGGTAGCCTCGGCCCTTTTCGGGCCTTCGGCAAGTTAGGGCCCGTAGAGGCCCTTATTTGCTTGAAGGCCTTCGCAGGGTTTTGCGGTGTTAGGGTTTAAGCTGGGGTTCGGGGTAGCCTCGGCTCTTTTCGGGCCTTCGGCACGTTAGGGCCCGTAGAGGCCCTTATTTACTTGAAGGCCGTCGTAGGGTTTTGCGGTGTTAGGGTTTAGGTTGGGGTTCGGGATAGCCTCGGTCCTTTCCGGGCCTTCGGCACGTCAGGGCCCGTAGAGGTCCTTGCTGATTTGAGGAAGCCATCGATTTCAGTACTAAAAAAGAACATTTTTCATTACGGGCAGGGGTGCGTAAAACCATCGTTTTCAATATTCAAAAATCGCATTTTTCATTGTGGGCACGGACAAATCTTATGGTCCCCCTTCTTTTAGTGGGCCTTTTGAAGCTTTTGAAGCCTTTTGGTGGTCTTGGCGCCTGTTGGGGTCTTGGCCTAGAGAAGGGGCTTGGGTCGGTCCGAGGCCCTTGGCCTTGGTCAAGGGTGCCCACCAGGGGGCCCTTGGCCCGGGCGGCCCCTTGGCCTGGGGGGGCCCGAGACGCCTGGCCCTTGGCGGGGCCTGGCCCGCCCTTGGTTGGGTGCCGCGGGGCCAAAAAAAGCCTGGCGGGCCTGGTGCTTGGCCTCAAGGCCCTTGGCACGGGGGGGCCCTTGGCCCGCAGGCCATTGGGGGGGCCTTCGCGCCCTTCCCTTGGCCCGAGAGACCCTTGGCCCGGGGCCCTTGGCCCGGGGGCCCTTGGCCCGGGGGGCCCTTGGCCCGGGGTCCCTTGGCCTTGGGGGCCCTTGACCCAAGGGTGCCTTGAAGGGCCCAAAATCACGAAATTGAGCAACCAGCCTCGCCAGCCTCCTGGTCCAGGAATGCAGCTACCAGGGACCAGGGGGCCCCCGGCCCGACAAACCCTGAACCCAAAACCCTGAACCACCTCCAGAGGCAAAGGGTTACCTCGCTAAAGGTGGTCTGGGTGCCAGCCATCCCTTAGCCGAGTACTGACGTTGTCGTAAAAAAGGCCGATGTCCGTTGGCCTGTCCAGGACAGACGGTGAGGCTTAACCCTCACCTTTCCGTTTCTCTTTTCGCTTGGGCGCTCGGGCTGTAAGGCCCTCGGCCGAGCGTTCGGGGTCTGTCGCTCGACGGAAGCGACCCCTCACTTAGTTTAGGGTTTAGGGCTTAGGGCTTAGGGTTTAGGGTTTGGGGTTTAGGGTTTAGGGTTTAGGGTTTAGGGTGTTCAGGGTTTAGGGTTTAGGGTGTAGGGTTTAGGGTTTGGGGTTTAGGGCTTAGGGTGTTCAGGGTTTAGGGTTTAGGGTTTAAGGTTTAGGGTTTAGGCTTTAGGGTTTAGGGTTTGGGGTTTAGGGTGTTCAGGGTTTAGGGTGCAGTCCTAATCCCTAACCCCTAACCCTGAAACCCTAAACCCTAAACCCTAAACCCAAGAGGGCTCAACGAAGCCAAGAATTGAGGGTGCCTTGGGCCTACTTGCGGGGGCACTCAAGTTCACAGTCTTTTGTCTCGGCTAGGAGCTCAACCAACCCTACAAGCAGTGAGGTCGAGCACAGGACGGAACCCTTCGACCCTAAACCCTAAAACCCTGGAATCTTAGGGTAGTTTCATGGTGAGATGGAGTAGTGGGGTTCGAGTGCATGCAGTAGGGTCCACCAAAAGACTCCTTGAACCGGCGGCATTTGCATGGCTTTCATGGCTTTCGACTTCAGAACTCGCAGCACGCGTCTAGACCAGACACATGCACAACAACACGTGCATGCAAAAAACGCAAGCACACAAGTCCAGTCGGCAAGTCAAAAGACTCCAAACTTTTGTTGAAGCTATGTCCAAAGATCAACGAGTGCAAGCTGCCCGGCAAGGTCACATGTTCCAAGCTCTGGTTGAAACACGCTCCGAAGCTCAGGGACTGCAAGCTGCCTGGCAAGGCCACATTCTCCAAGCTCTGGTTGAAAGCAAATCCGAAGCTCAAGGACTGCAAGCTGTCAGGCAAGGCCACATTCTCCAAACTCTGGTTGAAAGAGTCTCCCAAGATCAAGGACTGTAAGCTGCCAGGCAAGGCCACATTCGCCAAGCTTTGTTTGAAGTCGCCTCCGAAGCTCAAGAACTGCAAGCCATCAGGCAAGGCCACATTCTCCAAAGTCTGGTTGAAAGAATATCCGAAGCTCAAGGACTGCATGCTGCCAGGAAAGGCCACATTCTCCAAGCCCTGGTTAAAAGCGAATCCGAAGCTCAAGGACTGCAAGCTGCCAGGCAAGGCCACATCTTTCAAGCTCTGGTTGAAGCGATACCCGAAGCTCAAGGACTGCAAGCTGCCAGGCAAGGCCACATTCTCCAAGCTCTGGTTGAAAGAGTCTCCGAAGCTCAAGGACTGTAAGCTGCCAGGCAAGGCCACATTCTCCAAGCTCTGGTTGAAATCGCCTCCGAAGCTCAAGGATTGCAAGCTGCCCGGCAAGGCCACATTCGCAAAGCTCTGGTCGAAATCGCCTCCGAAGCTCAAGGACTGCAAGCTGCCACGCAAGGCCACATTCTCCAAACTCTGGTTGAATTTCCGCCCGAAACTCAAGGACTGCAAGCTGCCAGGCAAGGCCACATTCTCCAAGCTCTGTTTGAAATCGTCTCCGAAGCTCAAGGACAGCAAGCTGCCAGGCAAGGCAACATTCTCCAAGCTCTGGTTGAAAGCTTTTCCGAAGCTCAAGGTCTGCAAGCTGCCAGGCAAGGCCACATTCTCCAAGCTCTGGTTGAAAGCAAATGCGAAGCTCAAGGACTGCAAGCTGCCAGGCAAGGCCACATTCTCCAAACTCTGGTTGAAGCAGTCTCCGAAGCTCAAGGAAAATAAGCTGCCAGGCAAGGCCACATTCGCCAAGCTTTGGTTGAAACGCACTCCAAAGCTCAAGGACTGCAAGCTGTCAGGCAAGGCCACATTCTCCAAACTCTGGTTGAAAGAATGTCCGAGGCTCAAGGACTGCAAGCTGCCAGGCAAGGCCACATTTTCCAAGCTCTGGTTGAAGCGATACCCGAAGCTCAAGGACTGCAAGCAGCCAGGCAAGGCCACATTCTCCAAGCTCTGGTTGAACCAGTCTCCAAAGCTCAAGGACTGCTGCCTGCCAGGCAAGGCCACATTCTCCAAGCTCTGGTTGAAATCGTCTCCGAAGCTCAAGGACAGCAAGCTGCCAGGCAAGGCAACATTCTCCAAGCTCTGGTTGAAAGCTTTTCCGAAGCTCAAGGTCTGCAAGCTGCCAGGCAAGGCCACATTCTCCAAGCTCTGGTTGAAAGCAAATGCGAAGCTCAAGGACTGCAAGCTGCCAGGCAAGGCCACATTCTCCAAACTCTGGTTGAAGCAGTCTCCGAAGCTCAAGGAAAATAAGCTGCCAGGCAAGGCCACATTCGCCAAGCTTTGGTTGAAACGCACTCCAAAGCTCAAGGACTGCAAGCTGTCAGGCAAGGCCACATTCTCCAAACTCTGGTTGAAAGAATGTCCGAGGCTCAAGGACTGCAAGCTGCCAGGCAAGGCCACATTTTCCAAGCTCTGGTTGAAGCGATACCCGAAGCTCAAGGACTGCAAGCAGCCAGGCAAGGCCACATTCTCCAAGCTCTGGTTGAACCAGTCTCCAAAGCTCAAGGACTGCTGCCTGCCAGGCAAGGCCACATTCTCCAAGCTCTGGTTGAAATCGTCTCCGAAGCTCAAGGACAGCAAGCTGCCAGGCAAGGCAACATTCTCCAAGCTCTGGTTGAAAGCTTTTCCGAAGCTCAAGGTCTGCAAGCTGCCAGGCAAGGCCACATTGTCCAAACTCTGGTTGAAAGCGCGGCCGAAGCTCAAGGACTGCAGGTTCTTTGGCAGTTCAACCTTCTCAAGACTGTGCTCACCGTAATATTCCAAAGAAGAGATTGCGTCTTTTGCCTGCACGTCCATCACACTCAGGCGTTGGCCTTCACTGGCTCGCAGAAACGCAGCTGCTGCGTGCCCCGCACCAACCTGGGTCGGGCCCTTAAACCCTCTGCTAGCAATAGGATCCTCTTGATTACACCCAATTATAAGGGAAAACATAGCCATGCCAAGAGCAACCTGTTGAACTACGTACGTGATGGCATCGACTTGAGCTTGCTCCAACAGCGGCTTGGAATCGTCCAGGCCATTGCCGCCAGCCGCCAGGACAAGCATGCCACCCAGCCGCAGGCAGATCCTTCCCGCGACGCTCTTGCGCAAGTCTTCCACAGTCATGTCGTCTTCAAGAGGAAGCTGCAGTTCTGAACCATCGAGACCACAAACCGTCAACTGTCGCGGGGCAGTAGGGCCATCAAACTCGTCAAGGCACTCACGAAGAACCTTCGGTTCTTCTTGAGTCAACCCGCCAAGCATGGCCCGAAATCTTGGTGCGAGGTCAGCCATGGGGCCATGCTCGTAAGCCCGAAGCCTTAGCCCAAAAGGGATAGCGCAGTATTATTCTAGCAGCTTTTACATTTATCTATATGGGGGTTTACGAAAATAGGGGACCCCCATTACAGATCTAAACCCTAAACCCTAAACCCTAAACCCTAAACCCCGGAGCCCGAACCCGAGACTCAACGGTTTGGGGGTCTAGGGGTTCAGGGTTTATGGGGTTCAGGGTTTATGGGGTTTAGGGGTTTAGGGTTTAGGGTTTAGGGTTTAGGGTTTAGGGTTTAGGGTTTAGGGTTGTCGTGTTGGTGAGGCTTGCGATATCGCCGGTATATTTGGCGGCGTGTACCTGGGTTTTGTTTTACGTGCTCTTCGCATGTCACGTGGTGGTTGCTTCTGGTTGCTGGATGTTGGGTTGGTTGTTCTTGTGCATCATCTTGCCCTTCTACGCAAATCGCTCTCTTGATTTACATTGACTTGCAGAAGATGCAGCGTTCCCGGGTTAACGAAAACCCTAAGCCCTAAACCCTAAACCCTAAACCCTAAACCCTAAACCCTAAACCCTAAACCCTAAACCCTAAACCCTAAACCCTAAACCCTAAACCCCACCCTCCTCCCAACACCCGAACCCCTGAACCCCTAAACCCCTTGGGCCCTAGCCTCTTACACACTAAGCCCCTACACCCTAGGCTCGAAACTTTTGAACCCTACAACTCTAGCCATAAACCCCCTAAACCCTACACTCTTAAACCTTGCACTCTTAAACCCTTAACCTTAAACCTTAAACCCTAAACCCTAAACC
Organism: Symbiodinium natans; assembly: GCA_905221605.1. NCBI lineage: Eukaryota > Dinophyceae > Suessiales > Symbiodiniaceae > Symbiodinium > Symbiodinium natans. The sequence continues at coordinate 18,304 of CAJNDS010002534.1, forward strand.
CTAAACCCAAAACCCTAAATCCTAAATCCTAAACCCCCAAAAAGCGGCGCTGGGCGCCCTACGTGCTGCAGTGCGGCAGCGGTATCTCCTCGCCGTTGGTCGTGACCTTGTAGGATTGTAGGACTTTGAAGGATTTAAGGGTTTAGGAGTTTAGGGTGTAGGAGTTTAGGGTTTAGGGTTAAGGGTTTAGGGTTTGTAGGACTTTGAAGGGATTTCGAGGGGTTTAGAGTTGCGGTGTAGGAGTTTAGGGTTTAGGGTTCAGGGTGTAGGAGTTTAGGGTTTAAAATTTATAATTTGGAGCTGAGGGTTCGGGTTTGGGGCTTAGGGTGTAGGGTTTATAGGGTTTAGGGCTTAGGGCTTAGGGCTTAGGGTATAGGGTTTAGGGCTTGGGGTTTAGGGATTCGGGTTTAGGGCTTAGGGTTTAGGGTTTAGAGTGGAGGCCTTTGAGGGGCTTCGAGTTTGGGGGTTTGGTTTAGGGCCTTGGGGGGGCGTAGCGTTTAGGCGTGAGGGTTCAGGGCTTATAAGTGCCTGTTAGGGTTTGGGGACTAGGGGTTTAGTGGGCTTAGGGCTGTTTAGGGTGTGGTTTAAGCTTAGGGCTGGGCGAATAGCGCCCCACTCGCCTGATTCTGCATATCTTCTGGAGCTGCCCCCAAACCCCACCACAAGGATTCTTAACTCAGAGCCAGGTTTAGGGTTTAGGGTTTCGGGTTTAGGGTTTGGGGTTTAGGGTTTAGGGTGCTGAGGCCTGACATCCCCGTGGCTATACCACCCTCGTGCTCCCGAACCTCCCCAAAAACCCTAAAACCGGACCCTAAACCCTAAACCCTAAACCCCTGAACCCTAAACCCTAAGCCCAAACACACTAAACGCCTATGAAACTGGGGTTCAGGGTTTATGAAGGGCATAGCGGCGCAAACCACAAAAGCCCGAGCCCCAAAACCCATACGTCCTAACAACTAATTAACAACCTTAAGCCCTAAACCCCAAACCCCAAACCCTAAACCCTAAACCCTAAACCCTAAACTCCCACAAAGAATCCCAAACCCGCAGCCGGGCGGTTGCTGGGAGCCCCCTACGCTCACGTAGCATGGTACGGAGTGGCAGACGACGCCCTGCCGGGAGCTATGGGTTTGCGGTTTGGGGTTTAGGGTTTAGGGCTAGGGTTTAGGGTTTAGGGCTAGGGTTTAGGGTTTGGGGTTTAGGGGTTAGGGTTTAGGGATTGGGGTTTCAGGTTTAGGGTTTGGGGGTTTAGGATTTAGGGTTTGGGGGTTAGGGCTTAGGTATAGGGGTTTGGGGTTTAGGGTTTGGGGCTTGGGGTTTAGGGTTTGGGGTTTAGGCTTGAGAGTGTTTGGGATTTCGGGTTGAGGGTTTTGGGGTTTAGAGTGTCGGGCTTTCGGGATTTGGGGGTTGAGGCGGGAAACTTTGGGGGGGTGGGAGGCCTTGTTGCAAGCTGCAGGGGCCCACCCCAAACCCTAAACCCTAAACCCCAAACCCTAAACCCTCAACCCTTTACCAGCGCGGGCTCCTCTAGGGTTCAGGGCTCCGTAGGCTGCTGCATCTGCAGCTGCTATTCAGGGTTTAGGGTTGAGGTTTAGGGCTCAGGGCTCAGGGCTCAGGGCTCAGGGCTCAGGGCTCAGGGCTCAGGGCTCAGGGCTCAGGGCTCAGGGCTCAGGGCTCAGGGCTTAGGGCTTAGGGCTTAGGGCGTTGGGTTTAGGATTTAGCGTTTAGCGTTTAGCGTTTAGGGTTTAGCGTTTAGGGTTTAGGGTTTAGGGCTCCTCTCACCGCACATCTCATGACACACGCTGGCCCAAGGAAGCGCAGCTGGCTTGAGGCACAGTGGGGGGTCATGGTACGTTTAAGGGGTTCTGAAGGGAGGGGGATTCAAGGGGTATGTAACCCAAGGTGACCTAAGACTCCCCCACTACTCCCTAAGGCTCCCAAAGTTCCCTAAGGTTCCCTAAATACCCACCCCCCTTGAACCTGCCCCCCTTAAGAACCCTAGAATACTTACCAACTGTACTTATAAGTGTACTTATAATGGTAGTTATACCTATTTTAGGGTTTGGGTTTAGGGTCTACTTGGAGGTTCATAATACTTGCTACCCAACTGTAACTGTACTTAACATAAGGCACTGTTTAGAGCTTCTTGTGTTTCTTATAAGTACAGTTCTAACTGGTTAATAAGTACCACGAACCTCCAAGCAGTGGGTTTACCTAAGGGTTACCTAGAAGGGACCCTGAATCTTGTTCCCCTATATACCCCACACCCTAAGCCCTAAGCCCTAAGCCCTAAGCCCTAAACCCTGAACCCTAAACCCTAAACCCTAAATATAGCCCCCGTAGAGCCCTGAAGCCCTGATTTTCCCCTCCTCCCTCAACTGGGCCTCAGCCGCCGAGCTGGGCTGCTCACAGGTGGCACCCTCGCCTGGCTACAGTCGTTTAGGGTTTCGGGTTAGGGGTTAGGGTTTAGGGTTTAGGGTTTAGGGATTAGGGTTTAGGTATTTTCTGAAGCTGGATGTGTTTTCTGACGCTGGATTCACTAGGTGAAGTGGGACATTGTCGTCCTCCAGCGGTGAGACATAACCGTGGCACCGCGTCCCACTTCTGGACGTTGACGTAGGTTTGGGGCTTAGGGTTTAGGGTTTGGGGTTTGGGGTTTAGGATTTAGGGTTCAGGGTTCATGGTTCAGGGTTTAGGGTTTAGGTTTGGGGCTTAGGGTTCCAAAATGCAGACTTAAGTTCAGGGGACTCCATGTTAGGGGTCTAGGGATTCGGGTTGAGGACTTGGCTTGGCTTGAGGGTGTAGGGCAGAATGTTGGATCCGCATAGTACTAGGGTTTAGGGTTTAGGGTGACTAGTGGGGTGCAGGCTCGGGTCCGCAATTGTAAGTCAAGTCTTCCGAAATTTCGTGCGGCCTGCCTTCAAAATCAATTGCCGGGCCTCGCAGACCTCATCCTTTCTGTGACCGAACAAAAGGGCCTTAGGGCCCTAAACCCTAAGCCCTAAGCCCTAAACCGTTAATTCTAAACCCTAAACCCTACACCCAAAATCCTATACCCTAAACCTATCTAGTTAAGGCGCAGGAGTATCTTGTCGAGAGTTGGGTTCTTCTTGGTTGGAGTTACAGGCACTGGACCGACGTGGAAACGAACCCAAAGCCCTGCGCAGACGGGGTCACTTGCGTGGGCCTAGGCTGAAGGGTTCCGGGTTCAGGGCGTATGGGGTTTAGGGTTTTAGGGTTTTAGGGTTTTAGGGTTCTAGGGTTTTAGGGTTTTAGGGTTTAGGGTTTAGGGTTTTAGGGTTTACGGTTTAGGGTTTAGGATTTAGGGTTTTAGGGTTTAGGGTTTTAGGGTTTTAGGGTTTACGGTTTAGGGTTTAGGATTTAGGGTTTAGGGCTTAGGGCTCCCTAAAAGCCCGAGAGCCTACCGCGGCATCCGAAGTGGCGGCCCAGGGGAAGTGAAAGCGAGGGGGCGGCCGGGCCTCCAACCGGCGCACGGAATGAGAGGTCCCAATTTTAGGGTTTAGGGTTTAGGGTTTGGGGTTTGGGGTTTGGGGTTTGGGGTTTGGGGTTTGGGGTTTGGGGTTTGGGGTTTGGGGTTTGGGGTTTGGGGTTTAGGGTTCGGGTTTGGGGTTTGGGGTTTGGGGCTTGGGGTTTAGGGTTTAGGGTTTAGGGCGTAGGGTTTAGGAAACACCCTAGCCGCCCTCCAATATTCCTTCAATCATATTTAGTCGGGAGCCCAGCATGAATTATAAGCAATATTCAATGAAGAGGTCTTGGATGTTTTGGGGTCAGTGCCAAGGCTGGCTCGTGGAACTTTTGGGTTAAGCAGTTTGCTTTGGCCGTAGGGGCTTTCGGACTTTATGTGGTTATGATGTTATGTGCTTTATGGGGTCATGGGGTCATGGGGTATGGGGTTTAGGGGGGTCTAGGGTTTGGGGTTGTGGAGTCTAGGCTTAACGGGTTGCGGGGTTAGGGTTTGGGGGCTTGTGGGTCTGGGGGCCTGTGGGTCTAGGGCAGACAGAAGTTGTGTCTAAGAAAAACACACGCCTGGCACAACACTACACCCTAAAGCTCAGAAAGCCTTAACCCTGCGTGCGCCCTTGACCCTAAGCCCTACACTCTAAGCCCTACACCCTAGACCCTAAACACTACACCCTAAACCCTAAACCCTAAACCCTAAACCCTAAACCCTACACCCTATAAATCCTAAAAACAACAAGTTCGCACATGCTGGGCATCCGACCCTCAGGCGTGCGGGGCGGCCATAGAGTGCCGTCCTGAACCGTGGGTCAGATCCCCAGAAGTGTTTAGGGTTTAGGGTTTAGGGTTTAGGGTTTAGGGTTGAGGGTTGAGGGTTGAGGGTGCTACACTGGGCGTCCCAGACACCCTCAACGCCATTTAGGGTCTAGATAAGTGCCCGACTGCCTGCCTAGCACATACTGGGCCGGCGAAAAGTCGATATCGGAACTCCAACGCATCCCTGAACCCCTGAGGCCCCGAACCCTGAGCCCTAAGCCCTAAACCCTAAACTCTAAACCCTAAACCCTAAACAACTCCCCCCGCCTTCACCCTGGCGTCCCAAAGTTTTCGAAGGCCCTTTAAAACGAATCTGCTGAGCTCCCGGGCAGGACGCTCACCCTAAACCCTAAACCCGAAACCCTCAACCCTAAACCCCTCCCCTCCCTTAACCCAAGGGTCCCAGGGTTCCCTTTAAAACAAATCTGCGAACTCCCGGGCAGGACGTTCACTAAACCCTAAACCCTAAACCCTAAACCCTAAACCCTAGTCCCTAAACAGTCCTTCAAACACTGAGCTCCCCGGCAGGACGCTCAGGCTCAAGAAGAGGTTGGAGGTCTCCGTTGAGTCCAGCAGTGGGCGGTCCAGCGCCAGATCCTGCACCTCTTGGGTTTGAGGTTTGAGGTTTAGGGTTTAGGGTTTAGGGTTTAGGGTTTAGGGTTTAGGGTGTAGGGTTTGGGTTTAGGGTTTAGGGATTTAGGGGTCTAGGGATTTAGGGGTTTAGGGGTTTAGGGGTTTAGGGGTTTAGGGGTTTAGGGGTTTAGGGGTTTAGGGGTTTAGGGGTTTAGGGGTTTAGGGGTTTAGGGGTTTAGGGGTTTAGGGGTCTAGGGGTCTAGGGTTCTAGGGTTCTAGGGTTTGGGTGTAGAGTTTAAGTTGGGATGTTCCCCCTTTTTATACTAGCAGTCCTTAATCGGGATATCGGGATTAGTATAGCAGGGGGTACTAGGATCCCTTTCCTAATGCGAACAAGGCAGGCCCAGACCCTAACGACTTCCAAAGACCACTCCCCAAAAAGACCAGGAGGTCTTTCACCAAACCCAAAACCCAAAACCCAAAACCCTAAACCCTAAACCCTAAACCCTAAGGCCCCAAACTGATCCACAGTCAACTCTCAAGCGCAATAACCCTCAAAACCAACGGATCTAAACGGCTACACGGTACTTGGAAGCTGGCAGCTCTACCCTAAACCCTAAACCCTAAACCCTAAACCCTAAACCCTAAACCCTAAACCCTAAACCCTAAACCCTAAACCCTAAACCCTAAACCCTAAACCCTAAACCCTAAACCCTTCTTAGGGTGCTTATGACGCTTAGAGTTGCCCATGGACCTCCTAGTCCCCAAAGGCACAGATTCCTGAACCCCTCCCAAAAGCCTAACCCACAAACCCGAAACCCTACAGCTTTGAACCATAAACCCCACTAAGCCCCCTAAACCCCCTAAACCAATCCCCTAACTTTAAACCATGAACCCTAAACCCTAAACCCTCAACCCTAAACCCTAAACCCTAAACCCTAAACCCTAACCCTAAACCCTAAACCCTAAACCCTCAACCATAAACCCTAAACCCTGAATGCGTCAACACACCCAAGGCCCGGTCACGCAACTCTGGAGCCAGTCGCCAGCCGGGCGCCTGGAGCAGAAGTGTGGCTTGCTTTGATTTTTTAAGGGTTCTGTTTTTTTTTTTAATGGTTTAGGGGTTAGGGTTTAGGGTTTAGGGTTAGGGTTTAGGGCTCAGGGTGCTGCATTTTGGGCTTAGGGCGCTTCGTGTTTGTTAGGGTTTGGGTTTTTGTGGGCTTGGGGTAAGGCCGCTAGGATGTTCACGGGTCGGGTTCAGAGTATTGGGGTCAAGCACGGGAGAAGGCCTAAATACAAACCCGAAACCCGCAACCCTAAGCCCCAAGCCCGTCTCCAACGTCAGTTCATGAAACCGGAACCCTGAACCCAAACCCAAAATCCCAACCCCGCAAAAAAAAACGCACGAGAGCGCCAAACTTCCCTAAACACCCTCAACTCCCTAAACCCTAAACCCTAAACCCTAAACCCTAAACCCTAAACCCTAAACCCTAATCCCCAAACCCGCTCCCCGGCGCCTCCCCCATGGCCAGGACTCGGGAGCTCTGGGTTCCCAGCGCCGTGGCCACCGGCCGAGCAGCCTCGCAGCCGGAGCGTGCATGAGAATGATGGGTTCTGGGGGTTGAGGGCTGAGGGTTTGGGGTTTAGGGTGGAGGGTTTAGGGTTTGGGGCTGAGGGTTTGGGGAGTTTAGGGTTTGGGAAGCTTAGGGTTTGGGGAGTGTGCAGGGAGTGTATTGTTTACGGAGTTTAGGGCTTGGGGAGTTTAGAGTTTGGGTTTGGGGTTTGGGGTTTTGGGCTTAAAGTAGGGTTTGGGGTTCAAGGTTTAGGAGGACTAGGGTTTAGTGAGCTTAAGGTTTAGGCCGTTTGGCACGCGCACTTATACGGGCTCCGAAATGGTCTAGGGTTTTGGATACGAGCGGGCTTACGCCGGCACTGGTCGTGGAGCAGTCAAGGCCCCCAAACAACCCCAAGTTCCCGCTAAGGAGGGATAGGACAGAAAACCCTAAACCCTAAACCCTCAACCCTAAACCCTAAACCCTAAACCCTAAACCCTAAACCCTAAACCCTAAACCCTAAACCCTAAACCCTAAACCCTAAACCCTAAACCCTAAACCTGCATGCTTCCTTGTTCTGTCTCTGTGCTCTAACTACACCAGTTCCCACAGGTGCCTCCTCACTACATTTCCTCCTAGACCCGGGAGTAACCTAGGATTAAACAGGGTACCCTTTTTTTGTGTTGAGGGGATTATAAGGGAACCCCAACCCTAAAAAAAGGAAATAAGGGCCTACGCCGGGTCCTAGTATCCCTAAACCCTAAACCCTGAACCCTAAACCCTAAACCCTAAACCCTAAACCCTAAACCCTAAACCCTAAACCCTAAACCCTAAACCTTAAGGATGCCCCACACGCCCCAGTACCATCACAATGTCTTCTGGTTGCAGACCTCATTGTGAGCCCTTCAGTCTCTCAGAGACGCGATTCCAGGGGCGGCATCGGGGCGACAGAGTATTGTAGGCTAAGAATTGGGTTTAGGGTGTGGGGTTTAGGGTTTAGGGTTTAGGGTTTAGGGTTTAGGGTTTAGGGTTTAGGGTTTAGGGTTTAAGGCTGAGGGTTTAGGGTTTAGGGTTTAGGGCTGAGGGTTGAGGGGTTTAGGGTTTAGGGTTCTTAAAGGAGGGAGGTTCAAGGGGGTATGTTCCCCAAGGTGCCCTAATACTCCCCACTACCCCCTAAGGATCCCTAAGGTTCCCCTGAGTGAACACCCCCTCCCTTAAGAACCCTAAACCCTAAACCCTAAACCCCAAACCCTAAACCCTAAACCCTCTAAGACGCGTGTTTCTACCCGTTGCCGCAAGCGGGCATAGCAGGTATGCAGTTCGTAGCCTCCTCCTGGCTTCTACTGCTACCCTACCTAAACCCTAAACCCTAAACCCGAAACCCTAGACCCTAATATCCTAGATTTCAACCCCTAAACCCTAAACCCACAGTTTCCGCCATCGACCGGAACTGAGCCGTCCGGCCATTGCCAGCAGCGTGAAGGCAGGCATTTGCGAGTCCTGGCCCCACGACGAATCGGTTTAGGGCTTGCGGTTAGAGACTTAGGGTTTAGGGCTTAGGGTCTAGGGTTTAGGGTTAGGGTTTAGGGTTTAGGGTTTAGGGTTTAGGGTTTAGGGTTTAGGGTTTAGGGTTTAGGGTTTAGGGTTAAGGGTTAAGGGGTTAGGGTTTAGGGTTTAGGGTTTAGGGCTTATGGCACCAAGGACTGTTGGGGTTTTAGGGTACACCTGCGCCCACTGTAGGAACCAGGTTCCCCCTACAACACCTGTAAGCTCTCAGTATGGTAGCGTATGATGCACAAAGTTTAGGGTTTAGGGTTTAGGGTTTAGGGTTTAGGGTTTAGGGTTTAGGGTTTAGGGTTTAGTGTTTAGGGTTTAGGTCGAGGGCCATTGGTGTAGTTCATGGCTTCTGTGCTTTCAGGGCGTGTCAGTTTGGGGGGGTGCAGGGTTTACCCTAAACCCTGCTAAACCGCAAACCCTGAGCCCTAAGCCTTAAACCCCAAACCCTGAACCCTAAACCCTAAAACCCAAACCCTGAACCCTAAACCCCAAACCCTAAACCCTGAACCCTAAGCCGTAAACCCAAAACCCTAAACCCAAAACCCTAAACCCGAGTATGGCCTTGATATTCCCTTGGAAGATGTTTAGGACGTGTCCCCCAACGCAAGGGTGCAACCTCCGGGGTCCAGGGCAGAGTCGCATGATCATCGACACGAAGGCCAAGTGCAACCCTAAAGCCATAAACCCCACGTCAGGGTTTAGGGTTTAGGGTTTAGGGTTTAGGGTTTAGGGTTTAGGGTTTAGGGTTTAGGGTTTAGGGCTTAGGGCTTAGGGATTCCGAAGTGGAAGCTCGAAAGCCCTTAGGGCCCAGGGCTAGGCGCACCCGCAGGCCACCGTGAACCCCTCCAATGAATCATAGGGTCCTCAGAAAAAGGGGGTTTATGGTGGGAACCCCCCTCCCTTAAGAACCCTAGAACCTAAACCCCTAAACCCTAAACTGCCCTCTCTTACCTAGTAATATTTACATAGTCGACCTTCAGTTGTTTTTCAGCTGTTGAACAATGGCACCGGCGTTCTTTCAGATGTTGAACAATCGCACCCTAAACCTTAAACCCTAAACCCTAAACCCTAAACCCTAAACCCTAAACCCTAAAACCCTAAAACCCTAAACCCTAAACCCTAAACCCTAAACCCTTTTGAGTCATCTCGGTACCGGGCCTAGGGTTTAGGGTTCAAGCCCCAGGTGTTCAGGTTCAAGGCCTAGGGCTCAGTGTTCAGGGTTCAGGGGTATAAAGTTTAGGGTACAGGGCGTAGGGTTAAGGGTGCAGGAGAAAACATGAAAGCTGCACATGTGCTTAATGTTGTGGGATTCTCTGGGTGGGGTACTTCCCCGTCACATGATAAAAAAAATAGCTCGACTAGTGACAGCTAGTACAGGAGCTGCTGCACCCTAAAACCTAAACCCTAAACCCGACAACCCGACAACCCTACAACCCTACAACCCTACAACCCTACAACCCTACAACCCTACAACCCTACAACGCTACAACCCTACAACCCTACAACCCTACAACCCTACAACCCTACAACCCTACAACCTACAACCCTACAACCCTACAACCCTACAACCCTACAACCCTACAACCCCAGGCCCCAAACCCTTCTCGACCCAAAGACCTTCGAGACCCAAGAGTAACGTAGGAGTAGAAAGGGTGCCCTTTTTGGCTTAAAGGGGCATATAAGGGAACCTATAAGGGCCTAGTCTGCATCCTGGCCTTACATAGCGCAAACACTGCAACATTACTTCTTGAATTTCGTTGGGAATTACTAAGGGTTTGCGTAGAACAAATCCCCTAAATACTATGTGTCTCCCTAAACCCTTGAACCCCTTAATAACCATAAACCCCAAACACCCCCAATGACTGCCTAAAGCCCTAAACCCTTAAACGCCTAAGCCTCGAAACTCTGAACCCCTAAGCCCCCCAACCCTTACGTCCCAAAGAACCCTGAAGCCCCTAAAACCCCCAAACCCTCAAACCCCTCAACTTGGGATGTTCCCCCTTCTTGGAAACAGTATGAAGGACTGTTACTATAAGGGGGAGGGGAACATCCCAACCCTTGACCCTCAAGCCCTTAACCCTGAAGCCCCTCGGCATGAAATAGGGCTATAAGGTTCTAGGGTTTAGGGTTTAGGGTCACGGGGCTCTAGGCCCGGGAGTAATCCAGGAATAAAAAGGGTGCCTTTTTTTGTTTCAAGGGGATCATAAGGGAACCCCAACCCTAAAACAAGGCAAAAAGGGCCTACTCCCGGTCATAGGGTTCTAAGGTTTAGGGTTTAGGGGTGTAGGGAGGATTTCCTATCTACAGCCCCGCCGGAGCCCCCGCCTGAGCATTCAGGGCGCTGGCCGCGGAGGTGGGCACCTGGAGCATGGCGCTGCGTGCCCTAGACCCTAAACCCTAAACCCTAAACCCTATGCGCAATGAGCAGCTTCAGCCCTGAAAATCTTGAAGAGCCACATATTGACCCAGAAAGCGGATTCCACGAAGTTCCGCAAGGTCCTCCCCGCGCTCAGGAATGCCAAGGCTGTCCTCTCCGACTCGGTCAGCCAGCATATACCCCAAACCCTAAACCCCAAACCCTAAACCCTAAACCCTGAACCCTAAACCCTGAACCCCTAAACCCTAAACCCCTGAACCCCTAAACCCTAAACCAACTTGCTGCTCCGAGGTGTTGCCGCGAGGTGCTCAGCCGCCCTTTGCTTCGACAGCGCGTTGGCCCCTGAATTCTACGGACCGTGGGGCACGTTTGCCATAAGCGTGCCCAGCAAAAGCGCCCCTTGTAGCCCCGCTCGCTTTGCGGCGTTTTTGACACGGTTCCAAAGGCAATGTAGTGCCTCTGGCTCCACATGGAGCCGGATGCCGGCTTGAAAGATTCAAGCCCACAAGGCCTTGAGAGGAAGAATCTCTTCGTCCGCTGCCTCTGCGCAACAATCTTGGCATGGCATTGGGTAGCACGTTCCTCCTAGCGATCGCACAAGCCCAAGCATGGGGTTTAGGCTTTAGGCCTTAGGCCTTAGGCTTTAGGCTTTAGGCTTTAGGCTTTAGGCTTTAGGCTTTAGGCTTTAGGCTTTAGGCTTTAGGCTTTAGGCTTTAGGCTTTAGGCTTTAGGCTTTAGGCTTTAGGCTTTAGGCTTTAGGCTTTAGGCTTTAGGCTTTAGGCTTTAGGCTTTAGGCTTTAGGCTTTAGGCTTTAGGCTTTAGGCTTTAGGCTTTAAAGAATTACAGGGTTCTTAAGGGAGGGGGGTTTCAAGGAATTATGTAACCCAAGGCTCTTTAGGTTCCCTAAGGTTCCCCAAGGTTCCCTAAAGTTACCCGAAGGAAGAACCCAAAACAAAACCTAAAACAAACACTGAACTCGGGCTAAAGGCTTGGAAACCCCAAGAATACCGTGCTCAAAGACCTAAAGTCTGGAACCGAAGGCAAGGCTTCAACCAATGAAAAGCGCCAAACCTTCTATATTGCAAAATGAAGGTTTAAGGTCTAGGGTTTAGGATTTAGGGTTTAGGGTTTAGGATTTAGAGCTTAGGGTTTAGGCATTTCTGCTGGTCACCGCTATCAAGGAACCGAGAACCCAAGAAGAGAACATACTGGGATTCCTAGCTACTGGTAGCTTTGACCCTTGCCGACCTTCCAAAAAGATCCCCCTGAAAAAGATGATCTTCAAGGGTTTAGGGTTTAGGGCTTAGGGTTCAGGGTTCAGGGTTTAGGGTTTAGGGCTTGGCTAGGGGCAGGGAGCAGGTCCCAACCTCCTCCAGAGTAAAGCTGTATCCTGGCAGGCGCTGAAGGTTCATGGAGGCACCCACGAAAGGGTTTATATAGGTTTTATGTTTTAAGGTTTAGGGTTTGGGGTTTGGGGTTTAGGGTTTAGGGTTGAAGGTTTAGGGTTTAGGGTTTAGGGTTTCGGGTTTAGGGTTTAGGGTTTGGGGTTTAGGGTATAGGGTTGAGGGTTCAGGGTTTAGGTTGTAGGGTTTAGGGTTTAAGGTTTGGGGTTTTGGGTTTAGGATTTAGGGTTTAGGGTTAAAGGTTTAGGGTTTAGGGTTTAGGGTCTGGGGTCTAGGGACTTCTTTGACTTCAGGGGTTTGTAGTTCAAAGGCTTGGGTGGGCGCTGATGACAAAATCCAGAACAGAACTTCGTTCGCCCTAGGGGCCCGAAACCCTAAACCCTAAACCCTAAACCCCAAACCCTAAACCCTAAACCCCAAACCCTAAACCCTAAACATGAGCCCCTCTTAGGGGCTTATAAGGGTCGCGGGTTTAGCTCTTCTAGGGTCTAAACCCAACAAGCCATAAGAAAGGCCCTGAACCCTAGAGGCCCCAGACCCTAAGCCCTAAGCCCTTAACCCTGAACCCCAAACCCTAAACCCTAATTCCTAGCCCTAAACCCTAAGCCCTAAGCCCTAAGCCCTAAACCCTAAACCCTAAACCCTAGACCCCGCCCTGCGCAGCACGAGAGACCGGCTTCCCCCAAAAACGTGTTGGGCTCAAGATATGCCGGGGGCGCGCACGAAGGCTTGCCACCCTGGGTGCAAGGGAAGGTGCTTTCTCAGGATTTACAGCTTAGGGGTAGGGTTTAGGGTTTAGGGTGTAGGGTTTAGGGCTTAGGGTTTGTATGGAGTTTAGGGTTCAGGGTTACCGGTTCTCTGTTCTGCTTCTCCTTCCCACTAAGAACTCCCCGGGCTGTCGTGGCCTAAGCCCCAGCCTCCCTCCCTCCGAAACCCTAAACCCTAATCCCTAAACCCTAAACTCATTGAGAGCCGATGGCTTCGGGCCTTCTAGTGTTGGCAGGGCTTATGGGGGTTGTACCCGAGACCCTAAACCCTAAACCTTCAACCCTAACCCTTAAACCCTAAGCCCGAAACCCTAAACCTTAAACCTGAAACCCTCAACCTTAAGCCCTAAACCTGAAGCCTTAGACTCAAACCCTAAACCCGCTGTCATGGGCTCTCACAGTATGGAGCTTGGCATGTAGGTACTTTCAGCTTGGGGCGGCATTTGGGGTTTATCGGCCTTATAAGCAGGGTTTAGGGTTTGGGGTTTGGGCTTTAAGGCTTAGGGTTTAGGCCTTTAGGGCTTGAAGGGGCTCAAAAGGGCTTAGAGCTTTGAGTTTCGGGCTGAAGTCCCTAAAACCATGCCCAAGACTACTACACCCCGCCCCTAACACCTAGCCCCAAACTAAGCTTATGTTAGGGGGGCAGAAGGGTTTTAAAAGTAGGCAGAGGGGATTGACACACCCCCAAAGCCGTACCCCGCACAACTTCGAATGATTCAAATCCCTGGACGCGTATTTACCCCAAAGTTTTGAAAGCTCTGAACAATGTAGACCCCAATTAGCACCCTTGGAAACAAATTAGAAAGCCTCTTCGAAACCTGTAAGCAAGAGCGGTTTAGGGTTTAGGGTTTAGGGTTTAGGGTTTAGGGTTTAGGGTTTAGGGTTTAGGGTTTAGGGTTTAGGGTTTAGGGTTTAGGGTTTAAGGTTTAGGGTTTAGGGTTTAGGGTTTAGGGTTTAGGCAAAAGAACACCAGAGCATTTAGAACCGTGAACATGAACATGAACATACGCTGAAAGCTGTCTTGCAGATGTTCATGCCCTTAACTCCCTAAAACCCCTACAGCCTCGAAACCTCCGAACCTCTAAACCCTAAGCCCCTAAACCCACTAAACCTCCAAACCCCGAAACCCTAAACCCCTGAATCCTAAAACTTTCAACACGAAGCACCTACCCTATACCCTAGACCCTCAACCCCTCAGCCCTCAGCCTCTCAACCCCTTCAACCCTCTACACCCTGAATCCCTAAACCCCTCAAAACACCCAACCCCCTCAACCCTCAACCTTTTAAACCCTAAATCCCAAACCCTAAACCCCACAACCCTCCAACCCCAAAACTTGGAATGCTCCCCCTTACACTAACATGTCCGCAAGAGGGATTAAGTGCCCCCATATTCTAATCCCCATTGAGGACTGTTAGTGTAAGGCACATCCCAACTCAAAGTCCCTCAGAGATGAGTTGCATGGTCCCTTAGTATGGGCCCCCAAAGGGGCCCCTTCTATGCCCCTCATATACTCTGCACAAACTAAGGGCCGCTACATAAGAGCCCTTAGGGGCCATGTGCAACTACCCCCTAAAGCCCTAAACCCTAAACCCTAAATCCTAAACCCTAAACCCTAAACCCTAAACCCTAAACCCTAAACCCTAACCCTAAACCCTAAACCCGAAACCCTACACCCCCCCAAACCCCCAAGCTCCCGGCCCTGGCCGGTAAGCGCGAGGGCGCGCAAGGTGCTCGAGCAAAGCCAGGGCTCCGGGGTCGCCGATTCTTCTGGCGCATGGTGGGGGTTTGGGGTTTGGGGTTTAGGGTTTAGGGTTTAGGGTTTAGGGCTAGGGTTTAGGGTTTAGGGTTTAGGGTTTCGGGGTTAGGGGTTTAGGGCGTTGCTTTTGTGGGGGCGGTAGGGTTTTGGGTTCAGGGTTGGTTGAGGGCTTAGGGTGTAGGGCTTCGGCATGTCAGGTTGCAAGATCGAGGTCAGTTTAAACTCTTTGGTTTACCAGGGTTTAGGGTTCAGGGTTATGGTATAGGGTTTAGGGTTTAGGGTTTAGGGTTTAGGGTTCACGGCTTAGGTTGAGGGTTTCGGGTTGAGGGTTTAGGGTCTAGGGGGTGACCGTACGATAAAAGCACGAGATTCATCATGGAACCCCCGACTCTGCAAGGAAAAACCGGGCCTCCGAGTTTCTGGGGCTGTTGTCTTCGACTCTCAGCCCTAGACTCTAAACACGAGACCCGAAACCCGAAACCCGAAACCCGAAACCCTAAACCCGAAACCCTAAACCCTAAACCCTAAAAAGTGGGACTTGAGGGCACCAGGGCTTAGGGACATTCCAGGTTCGGGGGGGGGGGGGGGGCTGGGGCTGGATGGCTTGGGGTGAGGTTCCTTCACAAGACACAAGAGTAACCCAGGAAATAACAACGGTGCCCTTGTGTGTGGGTTTGTGGGTTTGGAGTTTAAAGGGCTTGTAAGAAAACCTTAAACCCTAAACCCTAAACCCTAAACCCTCAACCCTAAACCCTAAACCCTAAACCCTAAATAAAGGGGAATGGGGGCCTACTCTGGGTCCTAGTTTAATCTGGTCAGGGGCTTTTGAGGTTCCTTCAGTAAGGTTGAGAGGTTTAGGGCTTTTGGATCCTTAGGGTCTTTAGGGTCTTTAGGGTCTTTAGGGTCTTTAGGGTCTTTAGGGTCTTTAGGGTCTTTTGGGTCTTTTGGGTCTTTAGGGCCTTTAGGGCCTTTAGGGTCTTTAGGGTCTTTAGGGTCTTTAGGGTCTTTAGGGTCTTTAGGGTCTTTAGGGTCTTTAGGGTCTTTAGGGTCTTTAGGGTCTTTAAGGGTTTGGGGTTTGTTGGTGTCTTTGGGGCGTTTCGGGTCTTTTCGGCTTTCGAGGGCTTAAAGAAACCCAAAGGGTTGAGAGGGCTTGCTCTGGCTTCGGGCCTAGGGTGTATGGCTTAGGCTTCAGGGCTCAGGGCCCTAAACCCTAAACCCTAAACCCCAAACCCTAAACCCCAAACCCGAAACCCCACACCCTAAAACCCTAAAACCCTAAACCCTAAACCCTAAACCCTAAACCCTAAACCCTAAACCCTAAGCCCTAAACCCTAAACCCTAAACCCTAAACCCCACACCCTACACCCTAAACGCAACCGAGTCGGGGAGGCGCTGCAGCTTTCCGCAGCTGGCAGAGAAGTCGAAGAAGGGAACTCCCATGCGGCCGATCTCCATGTCCTGTTTGGGGCTTTCGTTTGGATTTAGGGTTTAGGGTTTCGGGTTTAGGGATTAGGGCTTTGGGCTTAGGGCTTAGGGCTTAGGGCTTAGGGCTTAGGGCTTAGGGCTTAGGGCTTAGGGCTTAGGGCTTAGGGCTTAGGGCTTAGGGCCTAGGGCCTAGGGCTTAGGGCTTAGGGCTTAGGGCTTAGGGCTTAGGGCTTAGGGCTTAGGGCTTAGGGCTTAGGGCTTTGGGCTTTGGGCTTTGGGCTTTGGGTTTTGGGTTTAGGTTAGGGGAAGGGAGGAAGGTTCAAGGGGGGGGTATGCAACCCAAGGTTCCCTGAAAACGCTGCTCCCTAAGGCTCCCTGAGCTTCCCGAAAGTTTCCCAAGTAATTACCTACCCTCCATGGACTCCCCTCCCTGAAGGACCCATACAGGATCCTAGGGCTTTGG
This sequence comes from Symbiodinium natans, assembly GCA_905221605.1. Taxonomy (NCBI): domain Eukaryota; class Dinophyceae; order Suessiales; family Symbiodiniaceae; genus Symbiodinium; species Symbiodinium natans. Next base: position 34,475 of record CAJNDS010002534.1, read on the forward strand.
GAGTTTGATAGGGTTCAGGGCTTATGCACTGCGACCGCAGCGACTTCACAAAAAGCGGGGTTTGGGGTTTAGGGCTTAGGCCCAAAGGATCCATGTACCTATATAGTATATACTTGGGCGCTAAGGCTACTATATAGGAACCCCTTTAAGGCCCAAGTATATACTATATAGGTACATGGATCCTTTGGGAGGGCTTAGGGCTGGAGGTTGACACGTCAATCCGATGGTTTGGGGCTTGTGGTCTGGGGAGTTATGCATGACGTGCAGGCTTCAGGGTTGTCTTGGTAGCTCAGAAACCACATTAAAACACGGGCACCCTTTTCTGGCTTGTTTACTTTTGTAAGGGAACCTTGAAGAAGAGAGTGGAAAGGGCTACCTACCAAGTTGAGGGTTGCTTCGGACTGCTTAGGGCTCTTTCGGGCTCTTTAGGGTCGCTTAGGGTTGTGTAGGGTTGTTTAGGGCTTTGGGGGCTTTCGGGTTTTAGGGTTTAGGGTTTGGGATGTGGAGTTTGTTCGGGCTTTGGTTCTGAGGGCTTACAGAGCTTTAGGGTCTAGGGTCGTTTAGGGTTTAGGGGTTTGGGTGTTTCGAGGGCGGCGCACAGCGCCGTGGTGGCACAATGCGCGGGGCAGGTTGCCGAACAACCGGCCTGTCCGGCCTCGCTGCGACCTGTGCTCCGAATGGAAATGCTGGGGCCAACAAACCCCCACCCGGACCAAAGACCAAGGAAAGCCCCAGTTGCTGCAGGCGGCGGCAGCCGCAGCCGGCCCCCTCGTCTGCCACCCTGGTACTGTTGCCGCCAGAGCCAGGTCTGCATAGCGGTGGGTTTGCCAAAACCACCAAGCCTTGGTGTTTCAAGTGCAATCTTGACTTTTTTATAAGGGGGGGGGGGGGGGGGGGGTGATCCCCAGTTCAGGTTCAGGGTTTAGGCTTCGGGGGCTGAGGGTTGTTCTTCGTACCGCCGGGGTCGCAAATGTCTCGATATTTGGCTCAGGATCTGCAGCTGGGAGTGTTAGGATTTGGGTTTTAGGTTGACTCAACAAGCCCTAAACCCTAAACCCTAAACCCTAAACCCTAAACCCTAAACCTTAAACCCCAAACCCAAACCCACATCATTTTTGCACTTAATCCCTTCAGGGTTCTCACACCTAAGCCCTCTCCCACAGCACAGCATCTCCTCAGAAGAAGAAGCCATACCTTAACCCTAAACCCTAAACCCTAAACCCTAAACCCTAAACCCTAAACCCTAAACCCTAAACCCTAAACCCTAAACCCTAAACCCTAAACCCTAAACCCTAAACCCTAAACCCTAAACCCTAAACCCTAAACCCTAAACCCTAAACCCTAAACCCTAAACCCTAAACCCTAAACCCTAAACCCCAACCCTCAACCCTGAACCCTGAACCCTGAACTCTGAACCCTGAACCCTGAACCCTGAACCCTAAACCCTGAACCCTAAACCCTAAACCCTAAACCCCGAACCCTGAACCCTGAACCCTAAACCCCAACCCTGAATCCTAAACCCTAAACCCTAGCTAAGTGCCGTGAGCCCCCGAGCCTTTAACTTACTGCCACCCGCCAAACCCAAGGTTTAGGGTTTAGGGTTTAGGGTTTAGGGTTTAGGGTTTAGGGTTTAGGGTTTAGGGTTTAGGGTTTAGGGTTTAGGGTTTAGGGTTTAGGGTTTAGGGTTTAGGGTTTAGGGTTTAGGGTTTAGGGTTTAGGGTGGCCCCATTCCTGAGCCCTGCGTATATTCAGGTTCAGGATTCAGGGATCAGGGTTAGGGTTTAGAGGTCTGAGGGAGCACCGTCTTCCCTTGAGGTTAGAGGTTTTAGGGTTTGGGGTTTGGGGTTTGGGGTTTGGGGTTTGGGGTTTGGGGTTTAGGGTTTAGGGTTTAGGGTTTAGGGTTTAGGCCCGAGGTCCTCCGGCAAGGGCAACGTGGAGTCGCCCTGGCTCTCCTTGCGGAGTCTGCGCAGGTCCCGCGCGATTTGGGCATGGGACGTCTGGGAGGGACCTGGCCTTCGTTTAGGACTTGGGGTTTGGGGTTTGGGGTTTGGGGTTTAGGGTTTGGGGTTTAGGGTTTGGGGTTTAGGGTTTAGGGTTTAGGGCCAGGGATCAGGAGTTTGGGGACCTGGGGGGGGCAACGCCGAAACTTTGCCCACATCCCAAACCATGAAACGCCCAGCCCTTGAAGACTCTGGTGCCCTTCTTGCTTTGGCATTAATGGCGAACTACAGGCTGTGGAAGGCAGGGCACCGTCAGCCTCCAAACCCGACGTTGGCGGCAACAAGAACCGAAGCCTCCAGCCTCAACCCTGAGCCCTAAACCCTACGTAGCCCTAAACCCCAAACCCCAAACCCTAAACCCCAAACCCAAAACCCCCAAACCCCACAAGAACGGAAGCCTAAACCCAACACTGAAGGCGCCTCAAGCAAGGTCTGCGCGCTGTAGGAGAGAGGCCCTCTCAGTTTTAGGGTTTAGGGTTTAGGGTTTAGGGTTTAGGGTTTAGGGTTTAGGGTTTAGGCTTTAGGCTTTAGGCTTCAGGGTTCAGGGTTCAGAGTTTAGGGAGCAAGATCCAGGGCCAGGGCTGGATGGGGCTTCAGGGCTTCAGGGCTTCAGGGCTTCAGGGCTTCGGGTTTAGGGTTTAGGGTTTAGGGTTTAGGGTTTAGGGTTTAGGGTTTAGGGTTTAGGGTTTAGGGTTTAGGGTTTAGGGTTTAGGGTTTAGGGTTTAGGGTTTAGGGTTTAGAGTTGCCGGTTCCACCTCCCCAACTAACCCTAAAACCTAAACTCAAAAAGGGTCGACCAGCTCCGAGGCTTTAAGTCCCAGGTGCTTGTCGTTGCTCCGCGCTCATGTCTAGAAAAACCCCAAACCCCTAAAACCCACAAGTCCAACAGCTCGAAACCCTACAGACTAAACTAAACCCTAAACCCTAAACCCTAAACCCTAAACCCTAGACTCCAAAACCCCAAACCCTAAAGCTCCGAACCCCGAAAACCCCCGAACCCTCTGGCCCCAACACCCTTCGCGGCTCATACACCTTATTCTTCGGGGAGCTACATGGTCCCTTTAATCTGGGCACTTACATAGGGAACCCTTCTAGAGCCCTTATATACCCTGTAAAACACCAGGGCTCACAGTCCAAGTCCAACCGAGGTCCCCCCGCCTTAGGGTTTAGGGTTTAGGGTTTAGGGTTTAGGGTTTAGGGTTTAGGGTTTAGGGTTTAGGGTTTAGGGTTTAGGGTTTAGGGTTTAGGGTTTAGGGTGTAGGGCTTAGGGCTTAGGGTTTAGGGTTTAGGGCTAGGGTCTAGGGCTGGGGTTTAGCGCTTGGGGCTTAGGGTATAGGGTCTGGCGCTTGCAGCCTTGTGGGAGTTGACCCTTTGAGTTTGCCATAGGGTTGGCGACCCTTAGTCGACAGCGCCGATCCTCTGCAACCCCAACAGACCTAGGATGCTCAGTAGCCCAGGATTAAAAAAGGGTGACTTTTTTGCTTAAAGGGGTTTTATAAGGGAACCTAACCCCCCCCCCCCCCCCCCCAAAAAAAAAAAAACAAGGGAATAAGGGCACTACTGGGCATCCTAGTTAAACTAATGCAAACCGAAACCCACAAACCCTAAACCCTTAACTCTCAACCCTAAACGAAGGTCTGGGGTGTGGGGTTCTGGGCTTCGGGCCCCAAAGCCATGTCAGTCCTAAACCCTAAACCCATAAACCCATAAACTTTTTCAACCCCATAAGCCCCATAAACCCATAAACCCTACAAACCCCCTAAACCCCCTAAACCCCCTAAACCCCCTAAACCCCCTAACCCCCCTAAACCCCATAAACCCCGTAAACCCTATAAACCCTATAAACCCTATATACCATATAAACCCTATAAACCCTATAAACCCTACAAACCCTATAATCCTTAAAACTTAAAAACCCTAAACCCTGAAACCTTAACACCCTAAACCCTAAATCCCGAATCCCTGAACCCTAAAACCCTAAACCCTTACACCCTAAACCCTAAATCTCGAATCCCTGAATCCTAAAACCCTAAACCCTAAACCCTAAAACCCTAAACCATGAACCCTAAATCCCGAATCCCTGAACCCTAAAGCCCTAAACCCTAAACCCTAAAACCCTAAACCATGAACCCTGAATCCCGAATCCCTGAACCCTAAAACCCTAAACCATGAACCCTACATCCCGAATCCCTGACCCTGAATCCCGAATCCCTGAACCCTAAAACCCTAAAACCCTAAACCATGAACCCTAAATCCCGAATCCCTGAACCCGAAAACCCTAACGTTCAACCCCCAGGCTCCCCCAAGGCCTCGAATGACGGGTGACACGAAGGTGACCTTGGCGGTGAGCATTTGGTTGAGGGTTGAGGGGTTTAGGGTTTAGAGGTTTAAGGAGTTTGAGGTTTTAGGGTCTAGGGGTCTAGGGTTTAGGGGTTCAGGGCGTTTAGGGGCTTTAGGGTCTGAGGAGGTGCTTGTGCTCATGTGGCTTCGTGTGAATCTCGTGTGACACCCACTTCCACTTGCTGCGATGGTTGCGCGTGAGTCCGTGAAGCAGTTGCTCCAAGGGCCAGTTGTTGCGGCCGGGCATCATGCAGCCCAATGGCTGCAGTTGATCCTAAACCCCAAACCCCAAATCCTAAACCCTAAACCCTAAACCCTAAACCCTAAACCCTACAGGTCGTGGGCATAATGCGCCCTGCTGAGATTCCGTAGAGGCGTGAACTCACACAGCCGGCACTTTCCCACCTTCAGGACTCACTCCAAGAGGCACACAATGGGTTTAGGGTTTAGGGTTTAGGGTTTAGGGTTTAGGGTTTAGGGTTTAGGGTTTAGGGTTTAGGGTATAGGGATTAGGCCTTAGAAGGAAGAAGGTTTAGGGTTTAGGGGTTTGGGGTAGATGTTTGGATCCTCGCTATCCAGGAACTGACAGCACATCCTTTCAAACAAAAAGGAAGCCACACACGCTGAGCCATCAAGGCCCGAGACCCGAATTAAGTCTTAAAAAGGGCTTAGGGTTTAGGGTTTAGGGTTTAGGGTTTAGGGTTTAGGGTTTAGGGTTTAGGGTTTAGGGTTTAGGGTTTAGGGTTTAGGGTTTAGGGTTTAGGGTTTAAAGGGTTTAGGTCCCGGATTCGCCTACTGCTTGCCAGAGCTCTGCACCACAAGTCCTAAGGGCACATGCACTCACATGGCACATACTTGGGCCCGATGCTACTCTTTAGGACCTCCTTTAAGGCCCAAATGTATTACCCTAAACCCTAAACCCTAAACCCTAAACGCTAAACCCTAAACCCTAAACCCTAAACCCTAAACCCTAAACTTGGGATGTGCACCCGGACCCTAACAGCCCTTGGTAGGGATTATCGTACACCCTCTATTCTCATCCCTGTTAAGGACTGTTAGTATGAGGGCGAACATCCCAACCCTAAACCGTAAACCCTCAACCCTAACCTTAGGGTCGAGGGCTTGGGGCTTAGGGCTCTCGATCCCCAAAATGCCCTGTCCCCCCATAACCAATCATGGTTTCTTCATTGTAAGGGAACCCAACCCTAAAACAGAACCTTAAACCCTAAACCCTAAACCCTAAAGCAGTGAGCAAGGATACTACTTACTGCTTGACATCGTTGACAAGCACCTGTCTTGGGCCTGGACCCTGGAGGCCCTGTAAACCCTGAAGCCCCAAAACCCTTAAACTAAGGCCCTACAACCCTACAAAACCACACAACCCTGTAAACATCCTACAACCCTATAAAACGCTACAAGCCCATAAAACCCTAAAACCCCACAACCCTAAAAGACCCTCTAAAACCGTACAACCCTGTAAAACCCTATAAAACCCTCAGAAACCCTCAAACCATCAAAACGGGCGCCCCGGCTGATCCCTCGAAGGGCAGAGGTAGGGAGAAGGCAACGCTCAGCGTGACGGCCTGGGCAACACGGTTAAGGTGACAGGGTTCTCTAAAACCTGAACCCCAAACCCTAAACCCTAAACCCTAAACCCTAAACGGGTTTTCCCTGAAACCTAAACCCTAAACCCTAAAAGGGTTTTAGAGGCTTGTATATTTTCTCCTTTTTTCTTTGGGGGGGGGGGGGGGGGGGGGAAAGGAGGCTTTCGGGGGGATCAGAGTTTTTGGCCGAGAGGGCTTTGGGCCATGTATTTTACCCCCTAAGCCCTAGACCCCAAACCCTAAACCCCAAGCCCCAAACCCTAAACTCTAAACCCTCAACCCTAAACCCTCAACCCTCAACCCTAAACCCTCTACATCTGTTCTTGCTTCTTTTTTTTTCTGTTATTTGGTTTAGGGTTTAGGGAGGGGGAAGGGGGGGGCTTTGAAGATCCAGGACTTGGGAGGCACTCCGAAGTCTTGGGCTTTTAGGGGCCTCTCGCGGATGCGCACACAGATCCCGACATCCCTGAACCCCTAAACCCTAAACCCTAAACCCTCAACCCTCAACCCTCAACCCTCAACCCTCAACCCTCAACCCTCAACCCTCAACCCTCAACCCTCAACCCTCAACCCCAAGCCCGAAACCCTAAACCCTAAACTGTTAACCTCAACTCTTAAACCCTCAACCCTCAGCCCTAAACTCCAAACCCCAAACATCCTTAGGTCTAAACTTCAGCTGCTGGAAGGACCATGAGCGTCTCGCCAGTCCCATCGGCTACTCTCAACTACTGCGAGGATGCATGTTCCCTAAGGGTCCATGTACCTATGTAGCAGATACTTGGGCCTTGAAGGGGTTCCCATATAGTAGCTTTGGGACCCAAGTATATACTATATAGGCACATGGACCCTTAGGGGTTGCGCAATACATATCTCCAGCCACTTCTGAGCAGTTGCTGTCGGGGTTGGGGGCGGACGCGGTCTCCCAGGATCTTCTCGGCCGTAGCCGTCGTCGTCGTGGTTTAGGGTTTAGGGTTAGGGTTTGGGGTTTAGAGTTTAGGGTTTGGGGTTTAGGGTTTAGGGTTTAGGGCTTTAGGGTTTAGGGCCGGGTTTAGGGTTCAGCGTTTAAGGTTTAGGGCCAGCTGACTGATCCCATTCCGCCATTCCGCTTGGCCCACAGGGGGGGGGGCTTCAGCTCCATCTGGCGCACTTTCTCGACGCGCTGCACCTCGACGCCGTCGTCCACTGGCCAGCGCTTGCCAAAAAAACTCTCAACCCCGCACATCCTCAGTTTCGGGTTTAGGGTTTAGGGTTAAGGGTTTAGGGTTTAGGGTTTAGGGTTTAGGGTTTAGGGTTTAGGGTTTAGGGTTCAGGGGATGTTGAGGGCTTAGGGTTTAGGGTTTAGAAACCTGAAACTTGAGACCCCCAAAACCCTGAGAGCGGTTGGGCTCTTTGCGCGATTGCCGGGCTCAGGACTGTTGGCTTGGGGGTCGCGGGCGTGTCTTTTCAGACCTACAACCCCCGAAACCCGGGTTGTCACCCCGAAGACCCCAAACCCCAAACCCCAAACCCTAAACCCTAAACCCTAAACTCTAAACCCTGCGATCGTCGACTTCTGGGCTTGTAAGTTCTACAAACCCTCACCACTCAGGCAAACATCTCTCGCTGCGACTGTCTGCTGCAGTGCAGAGGCTTCGGACAGAATACAAGGCTTGCCGCAAGCACCCGACATACTGGTTCTTAGTGGGAATTAGGCACCTTATAACCCCCCTATGGACCCTAGTTATACCCAACCCTGCAAAACCCCGGCCCTGACACCCAAAACCTGTGCCCTAACCCTTAAAATGCAAGCCCTCATCTCTAAACTCATTAAAACCTAAGAATCCACAACCCCCAAGAACCAAACCTGAAGACCCTAAACCCTAGACCCCCTCTGCCCCCTCTGCCCTTTGGCACCCTTTTCTCGGGTCGAAGAGCCTAGGGTTTGCGGCTCATCTTGGCGATGAAGAACGCCGCCGGCACCTCACAGCGGCCATAGGTCCCCGAGCCGAAGCAGACCAGCTCACCGTCTGCCCGCACGGCGCAGGTGTGGCGCACGCCTGCTGAGGCGGCCACCACCGGGCCCAGGTCGGCGGGCACGTCGCACTGGCCATCCTCGTTGGAGCCAAAGCAGACGAGCTGAAGGTCGGTCCGCACGGCGCAGGTGTGCTGCGCACCTGCGGAGACTGCAAGAACGGGCCCCAAATCCTCTGGGACGTCGCAGCGGCCGTCCTCCTCGGAGCCGAAGCAAACAAGCTGGCCGTCGGTCCTCACTGCACAGGTGTGGTAGGTGCCTGCAGAGGCCGCCAAGACCTTAGTAGCCCAGTAAGCATATTGTTAGTAAGAGTGCCCTTTTTGGGGATGCTCACTTTGCAAGGAACCTTGAACCACAAAAATGGAGAAGAGTACCACTGGGCTACCAAGAGACTGGGCCTAAGTCTGCTGGCGCATCACAGGCACCACCATCTTCAGAGCCAAAGCAGACGAGCTGACCATCCATCTTCACTGTGCAAGTATGATGAACTCCTGCAGAGACTGCCAAAACTGGTCCCAGGCCTTCTGGCACGTCATACTGACCAGGTCTATGTCCGCCAAAGCAGACCAGCTGACCATCTAATTTTATTGCGCAGGTGTGGTACATGCTTGCAGAGACTGCCAACACTGGCCCCAAGTCTTCAGGTACCTCGCAGCGACCATAGTCGTTGGAGCCAAAACAGATCAACTCCCCGTCTGTCTTCACCGCACAGGTGTGATAGGGCCCCGCGGCCACAGCCACCACTGGCCCCAAGTCTGCTGGCACGTCGCATATACCTTTCATTCTGCCCCCGAAGCAGACCAGCAGTCCATCCGTCCCGATTGCGCAAGTGTGAAAGGTGGCAGCGGATACTGACGACCGTATAACATCGGCAGCCAGCAAGTCCACAAGGAGCCGCAGCCTCGCGTAGCACGCTACTCCGCGGCTTCTTAGGTGATTCCGAACTGCTGGAGGTCGTAGGGGTGGGGTTCCAGGGAGGCCATGGTGGGGATAGAGCCAGCCGAGCATGCTCGCCAGCCACTGCTTACTGAAAAGAAGTGAAACCCGTAGTTTCCCTGAACCCAGGCGTCCTGCTACCCAACGCGGGTGCCTGTCCTCAAGAGTCCAGGAGCACAAGTGGGGAGGCTTTGGGACTACTTCTGGAAGACCTTAAGCTGCCAAGATAGGACCAGAAATAACCTAGGCAGCTTACCACAGACTCTGAACCCTAAATCCTAAACCGATCTCTGTAAACAGCGGCCTTGAACCGGTGAGGGGTGGCAATCACGGAGAGAGGACGTTGATACCCAAGGAACACTTGGAGGTTCAAGTTGCAAGTAGGAGTATGACTATGGCATCTACATTGGCAACTATACTGATTCCTGATAACTATACTTATATAACCCTATTTAGGGTACTTACAACCCTGCTTATAAGTACCCTAAACCCTAATAGGGGCAGCACCTACAACCCTACTTATAAATACCCTAAAACCCCAAGCCTTAAACCTTAAATGTAAACCCCACTCCAAGCAAGGATTTAGGGTTTGGGCTTTCGGGTTTAGGGTTTGGGGTTTAGGGTTTCGGGCCAAGGCTGGGTATGGGGCTGAGTGTTGAGCCCGGGGGGGGGGGAGGTGGGGCTGTGCCATCTTGTGCGAGGTTAGTCGGATGCTCAGGGTTGTGGGCTGAGGGATTAGGCCTCCTGGTGCGGGTTTTGGGGCTTAGGGTTTGGGGTTTAGTGTTTGGGGCAGGGGAAGGGGCGGATTCACGATCTAGAGTGCTTGAGGAGTTTAAAGGAGGCCGCCAAGGACTGCGCTGCGAACCCAAAACCTACCTTTCTGTAGGTTACCTCAGAATCCGATCATGGGCTTCAGCCTTCAACCCTGAACCCCATAGGGTCCAGTCTTAGGGCCTTAGGGCCTAAGGGCCTTGGGGTCTTAGGGTTTAGGGTTCAGGGGAGTTTGGGGCGGGGGGGGGGTCTTAGGGTCTTAGGGTCTCAGGATCTTAGGGTCTTGGGGTCTTAGGGTCTTAGGGTCTTGGGGTCTTACGGTCTTAGGGTCTTAGGGTCTTGGGGTCTTAGGGACTTCGGGTCCTGGGGTCTGAGGATCTCAGGGTCTTAGGGCCCCTAAACCCCTTAACCCTTAACCCTAAACCCTGAACCCTGAACCAAACCCTGAACCCTGAACCCTAAACCCTAAACCCTGAACCCTAAACCCTAAACCCTGCCTAAACCCTAAACCCTTGGGTCGCAGGGTCAACTCTGGCTTCAGAGGCCCCGGCAGGCGCCGAGCGCGAGGTGGTGGACGGGACGACGACGAAGGGCTGGCCGAAGTCCTTGAAAGATGAAAAACGGGGTTTAGGGTTGAGGGTTTAAGGTTTGGGGTTTGGGGTTTAGGGTTTAGGGTTCAGGGTTTAGGATTTAGGGTTGAGGGTTTAGGGTTTTTGGTTTGGGGTTTTGGGGTTTGGGGTTTAGGGTTTAGGGTTCAGGGTTTAGGGTTTAGGGTTAGGGTTTGGGGTTCGGGGTTGGGGGTTCAGGATTTAGGGTTCGGGGTTTCGGGTTCAGGGTTTCGGGTTCGGGGTTTGGCTTGGGCTTCGGGGTGCAGGGCTTGAGGTTCAGGGCTTAGAGGGAGAGAGAGAGAGAGAGAGAGAGAGAGGGAGAGAGAGAGAGAGGGAGAGAGAGAGAGAGAGTGAGTGTGAGAGCGGAGAGAGATGGGGAGGGGATTAAGCCCTAAGAACTTTAAGAACCCAAGAAACCCTAAGAAACGCTAAGAAACCCTAAGAAACCGTAAGGAAACCTTAAGACAATGAGGACAGAGCTCCTCAAACCCTGGAGCTCTCAATCCCCGAAACCCACACACGCGAGGCTGTGAAGCTGATACCTGAACCCTAAAAACCTTACCTGTGCAACCCGAGTGGCGCAAACCCTGCAGCCTCCAAACCCGTTCAGGGTTTAGGGTTTAGGGTTCAGGCTGGGAACCCAAAACCCTAAACCCCACACCCTAAACCCTAAACCCTCAACCCCAAACCCTAAACCCTAACCCTAAACCCTAAACCCCAAACCCTAAACCCTAAACCCTAAACCCCTGGGGCCCACGGCAGCGGTTGGAAGGGCCAGCGCCCCAGCTTCTGGCCCTAGCACGAACCTGGCAGCTCGGGGGTCTGAGGGCTTAGGGTTTAGGGTTTAGGGCTTAGGGTTTAGGGTTTAGGGTTTAGGGTTTAGGGTTTAGGGTTTAGGGTTTAGGGTTTAGGGTTTAGGGGTTCATCTTGGGTTTAGGGTTTAGAGCTTAGAGTCTAGGGCTTAGGGGCTCTTTTGGGTTTCGGGCTTCGTGTTTTTCGGGTTTCGGGTCGATGGGCTTAGGGTTTCAGAGGGTTCCGGCGCGGTATAGGGGGGATTCCAGGGGGGTTAGCAACAGTTTAGGGCAGCAGGGTTTAGGGCAACAGGGTTTCTAGACAGTTTAGGCAGCAGGGTTTAGGGTTTGAGCTTGTTGGGGCCTCGGAAAACCGCAATGAGCCTCGGAAACCCCAAAACCCTTGGCGTCCTGAGAGGTTCTCTTGGAAGTCGTTTCTCTAAAATAGGTTCGCTTGTTAGGGTTTAGGGTTTCAGGTTTGGGGTTTAATTATTTCCCCTTTGTTGGGATCTCTCTTATGTTTAGTGCGGCACCTGATGAAAACAAAAACCAAACAAACGACCCCTGATTTACAGAACTACTGAACTTGAAAACCCTAACTGTTAACTTGTCTATGAACCCCCACAAGCCCCATCAATCTAAAGCCCTGAAACCCTACATCCCTGAAAACAAAAAACACCTAACGCCCCTTACACACACCCACACACCTTACGTCCCTACGCAAACCCGAAACGAACACCGTACCCAGCTGACTCTTAACGGCCTCAAACCTAAACCCTAAACCCTAAACCTAAACCCCAAACCCTAAACCCCAAACCCTAAACCCCAAACCCTAAACCCTAAACCCCAAACCCTAAACCCCAAACCCCTAAACCCTAAACCCACAGGCGCCGCACCCAGCCGACTCCCGAAGCTGCCCCTGGACATCGCGGAACTCCAGGGTCCAGAGCCCGGCGCCGCCTGGTTTAGGGTTTAGGGTTTAGGGTTTAGGGTTTGGGGTTTGGGGTTTAGGGTTTGGGGTTTGGGGTTTAGGGTTTGGGGTTTGGGTCTGGGGTTTAGGGTTTGGGATTTGGGGTTTGGGGTTTGGGGTTTGGGGTATGGGGTTTGGGGTTTAGGGTTTAGGGTTTGGGGTTTAGGTTTGGGGATTAGGGTTTGGGATTTGGGGTTTGGGGTTTGGGGTTTAGGGTATGGGGTTTGGGGTATGGGTTTCGGGTTTAGGTTTGGGGTTTAGGGTGTGGGGTTTGGGGTTTGGGGTATGGGGTTTGGGATTTGGGGTTTAGGGTTTCGGGTTTGAGTTTGGGTTTGGGGTTTAGGGTTTGCGGATTTGGGTTTGGGGTTTAGGGTTTAGGGTTGGGGTTTAGAGTTTCGGGTTTGGGGTTTGGGGTTTAGCGTTTGGGGTTTGGGGTGTAGAGCTTGGGGTTTAGGGTTTGGGGTTTAGGGCCTGGGGTTTAGGGTTTAGGGTTTGGGGTTTAGGGCTTCGGGTTTGGGGTTTGGGGTTCAGGGTTTGGGGTTTAGGGTTTCGGGTTTTTGGGTTTGGGGTTCAGGGTTTGGGCTTCAGCAGCTTCTTATCGAGCCTTGTTATGGTAAAGATATTTCCGGCTCTGATCCAACACCCACCCACCCAGAGAATCCCATAACATTGAGAAAAACTAAAGCGGCCAAGTTCCGAAAGCAAAGCGGCCAGATTCTGAAAGTAAAGCGGCAAAATTCTCATCAAGCTGTACATGTCACCATGCCAGGGTTCAGGGAATAAGGCTTAGGGTTTCGGGTGGAGGAAAAGCAACCCTAAAACCTAGACCCTAAACCCTAAACCCTAAACCCTAAACCCTAAACCCTAAACCCTAAACCCTAAACCCTAAACCCTAAACCCTGTTTCGGGGGTGCTGAACTTGCGGTCGCCCTTCTTTGGGGCTCTTCTGTCGGCCCGCGCCTTGCATGGGGCTGAGGCACTCGATGGCGAAGCAGTAGCGCGTGGTGGCCTGCGAGCTCGATTCATGCTCGGTTTTTGTTTGTTTTAAACGTAGGGTTGAGCTGGGGGAAGGGTTTAGGGTTTAGGGTTTAGGGTTTAGGATTTTGGGTTTAGGGTTTAGGGTTTAGGGTTTAGGGTTTAGGGTTTAGGGTTTAGGGTTCTGGGTTCTGGGTTTAGGGTTTAGGGTTTAAGGTTTGGGGTCAGGGCTTCGGGTTTAGGGTTGAGGGCTTTAGGGTTTAGAGTTTAGGTTTGGGGCTTTGGAAGGTGTGCAGGGTTTGGGGATTCAGAATGTTGACAACCAGGACTTTTACACCCCCTTACTCTACACCCCAGAACCTCCTGAACCCCCTTCATCACGTCAAGACTTAGCACCAAGCCCTCGTCCTTGATCCTAAACCGTCTCAAAACCCTCTCAGCCCTAAGCCCCAAACCCTATCTGCGCCGAACCTCAACCCCCCTAACCCTAAACGTAAAGCACTGAACCCGAAACCCAAACCCTAAACCCCCAACCATAAACCCTAAACCCTACTTGGAAGTTCATGGGAACTATAACTGTACTTATACCGTTAGAGGACTTATGGGGCTTATAAGTGCAGTTACAATTGGAGTTAGAAGTACCCATAAACCTAAACCCCAAAACCCTAAACCCCAAACCCTGAACCCCATAACCCTAAGTCCTAAACACCAACACCCCAAACCCCAAAACCCCAAAGCCCCAAACCCCCCAACCCCCCAACCCCTAACCGCACACCCCAAAACCCCAAACCCTACACCCTGAACCCTAAACCCTAAAATCCCCAATCCCCAAACCCTAAACCCTAAACCCTAAACCCTAAACCCTAAACCCTAAACCCTAAACCCTAAACCCTAAACCCCACACACCCGCCTCGAGGCTGACAGCCAGGACCAGCGTCGCCTCGCGCACCGAGACCGCGCAGGAGGTCGGTGAGCTCAAGGCGACCTGGGCTCAGGGGATTTTAGGGTTTAGGGTTTAGGGTTTAGGGTTTAGGGTTTAGGGTTTAGGGTTTAGGGTTTAGGGTTTAGGGTTTAGGGTTTAGGGTTTAGGGTTTAGGGTTGTTCTTGAGGGTTGCTGTTTGGGGATTAGGGCTTGAGGAGCCTGAGTTAGGGGCTTAGGGTGTCGGGTCTTGAGCCCAGGGTTTGTAAGGATCAGGGGGGGGGTCTTTCGCGAACCTCAACCCTAAACCCTAAACCCTAAACCCTAAACCCTAAACCCTAAAGAAACCTCAAACGAGCTCAGGCTTGGTACCTCCTAAGGTTGCGCCCTAAAAAGGGCTCCCCTACAGTAAACCCTCAACGGGGTTCGCAAGGCTTTCGGGTTTAGGGTTTAGTGTTTAGGGTTTTAGGGGGTTTTAGGGGTTTAGGGGTTTAGGGGTTAGGGGTTAGGGTTTAGGGTTTAGGGTTTAGGGTTTAGGGTTTAGGGTTTAGGGTTTAGGGTTTAGGGTTTAGGGTTTAGGGTTTAGGGTTTAGGGGTTATGGGGTTTAGGGGTTATGGGGTTTAAGAGCTGTAGGGTTTATAGGGTCTTGTAGGCTTTGTAGGGCTTATAGGATCTACAGGGTAGATTTCTAGGGCTTGGAGCTCATAGAGTTTGGTTTGCAAGGTTTAGGGTTTAGGGTTTAGGGTTTAGGGTTTAGGGTTTAGGGTTTAGGGTGTAGGGTGTAGGGTGTAGGGTTTAGGGTTTAGGGTTTAGGGTTTAGGGTTTAGGGTTTAGGGTTTAGGGTTTAGGGTTTAGGGTTTAGGGTTTAGGGTTTAGGGTTTAGGGGTTAGGGTTTAGGGTTTAGGGTTTAGGGTGTAGGGTTTCGCGTTTAGGGTTTAGGGTTTAGGGTTTAGGTTTTAGGGTTTAGGGCTAACTATGCCTATCATCTGGCAGGGAGTTAGGACTTCGGCTTCGGGATTTAACACAAAACATCGGCCCTACATGCCAGGAAGCGCTAACCCCTAAACCCTAAACCCTAAACCCTAAACCCTAAACCCCAAACCCCAAACCCCAAACCCCAAACCCTAAACCCCAGGGCCGGCTTAGGGGCTGGCGCCTGTTTACGATTAGGGTTTAGGGTTTAGGGTTTAGGGTTTAGGGTTTAGGGTTTAGGGTTTAGGGTTTAGGGTTTAGGGTTTAGGGTTTAGGGTTTAGGGTTTAGGGTTTAGGGTTTAGGGTTTAGGGTTCCTTTTGCGTCGAAGGCATTGGCATTGTTTTCTGCTACAGAGCTTGCTCCTCGTTTAGAGCAGATGTGTGAACAACGACGCATAAGTCCATAGCTTTGAAGCACACAAGTCCACTCGGCAAGGTCACATTGCCCAAACTTTGGTTGAAATCCTCGCCGAAGCTCAGGGACTGCAAGCTGGCGGGCAAGGCCACATTCTCCAAGCTCTGGTTGAATTGATCTCCGAAGCTCAAGGACTGCAAGCTGCCTGGAATGGCCACATTCTCCAAGCTCTGCTTGAATTCCTCTCCAAAGCTCAAGGACTGCAAGCTGCCAGGCAACGCCACATTCTCCAAGCTCTGGTTGAACGAAATTCCGAAGCTCAAGGACTGCAAGCTGGCAGGCAAGGTCACACTTTCCAAGCTCTGGTTGTATGCGTGTCCGAAGCTCAAGGACTGCAGGCTGCCCGGCAAGGCCACATTCTCCAAGCTCTGGTCGTATGTGTGTCCGAAGCTCAAGGACTGCAAGCTGCCAGGCAACGCCACATTCTCCAAGCTCTGGTTGAAAGAATATCCGAAACTCAAGGACTGCAAGCTGGCAGGCAAGGCCACATTCTCCAAGCTTTGGTTGAATTCAGGTCCGAAGCTCAAGGACTGCAAGCTGCCAGGCAAGGCCACATTTTCCAAGCTCTGGTTGAATTCAGGTCCGAAGCTCAAGGATTTCAAGCTGCCAGGCAAGTCCACATTCTCCAAATTCTTGTCCAGTTTATCTGCGAAGCTCAAGGACTGCAAGCTGACGGGCACGGCTACATTCTCCAAGCTCTGGCTGAATGCGTATCCGAAGCTCAAGGACTGCAAGCTGCCGGGCAAGGCCACATGCTCCAAGCTCTGGTTGAAATCATCTCCGAAGCTCAAGGACTCCAAGCTGCCCGGCAAGGCCACATGCTCCAAGCTCTGGTTGAATTCATCTCCGAAGCTCAAGGACTGCAAGCTGCCAGGCAAGGCCACATTCTTCAAATTCTGGTTGAATTTAGTTCCGAAGCTCAAGGATTGCAAGCTGGCAGGCAAGGCCACATGATCCAAGAGTTGGTTGAAATCGAATCCGAAGCTCAAGGATTGCAAGCTAACAGGCAAGGCCACACTCTCCAAACTCTGGTTGAAACGGTCCCCGAAGCTCAAGGACTGCAAGCTGCCAGGCAAGGCCACATTCTCCAAATTCTGGTTGAATTTGCCTCCGAAGCTCAAGGACAGCAAGCTGCCAGGCAAGGACACATTCTCCAAGCTCTGGTTGAACGAAATTCCGAAGCTCAAGGACTGCAAGCTGCCAGGCAAGGCCACATTCTCCAAGCTCTTGTTAAACCAACGTCCAAAGCTCAAGGACTGCAAGCTGCCAGGCAAAGCCACATTCGCCAAGCTCTGGTTGAAGGCGTATCCGAAACTCAAGGACTGCAAGCTGCCAGGCAAGACCACATTCTCCAAGCTCTGATTGAATGCGTGCCCGAAGCTCAAGGACTGCAAGCTGTCAGGCAAGGCCACATTCTCCAAGCTCCGGTCGAAACAACGTCCGAAGCTCAAGGACTGCAAGCTGCCAGGCAAGGCCACATTCTCCAAGCTTTGGTTGAAGTTAGTTCCGAAGCTCAAGGTCTGCAAGCTACCAGGCAAGGCCACATTCTCCAAGCTCTGGTTGAACAACTTCTCGAGGCTCAATGAGTGCAAGTTCTTTGGAAGTTCAACATTCTCGAGACTGCGGTCATCCCACAACGACAACGAAGAGATTGCGTCTTTTGCATGTACGTCCATCACTCTCAGGCGTTGGCCGTCACTGGCTCGCAGAAACGCAGCTGCTGCGTGCCCTGCACCAACCTAGCTTGGCCCCTTAACTTAAGCCCCCCGATAAAAGTCCAAAGTAGGACACTCGCACCAACAAAGAGGGAAAACATACTCATGCCAAGGGCAACTTGCTGAACCACATAACTGATGAAATTCCCCTGAACTTGCTCCAACAGCAGCTTGGAATCGTCCAGGGCATTGCCGCCAGCCGCTAGGACAAGCGAGCTACCTAGCCGCAAGCCGATCCTTTCCGCAACACTCTTGCGCAAGTCTTCCACGGTCATGTTGTCTTCAAGAGGAAGCTGCACTTCGGAACCATCGAGACCGCACACCGTCAACTGTCGGCCGGCAGTTTGGCCATCAAACTCGTGAAGGCGCTGGTGTTTGATCTTCCTTTCTTCTTGAAGTCCTGGTTCAAGGTCAGCCATGGGGCCTTGCGCCTTGGCTTGCTTGGGTGACCTTGCGGACGACATGAACCTAGACGTGAATGAGGGCTTGGAAGTCGAGGGCATAGGGTCTAGGCTATCTGATCCCAATCCTAGGCTCATGTTGTTGCTACAGCGGTCGATTGCTGCCGAAGGTCATGCAGACAGCTGGGCGGGCTTACAGACCCAAGGACTGCAGGCTGCCAAGCCAAACGCCGAAACGCCGAAACTCTGGTTGCACTCATGTCGTGTGCGAGCCTAAACCCTCGCTGAACCCTAAACCCTGGCCCTGAACCCTAAACAATGAACCTCGAAGGCCTGAAGGCAGAGTACCCTGAAGCCCCACAAAAACTTTAAAGCCCAAACTGCACAACCCCACAAGAGTCTGTATGTTCCCTTCCACAGCCCCAACCTGAAGGGTGGCTCTCGAAGGGGTGAATGGTTTAAGCTTGTGCTAAGTTTAGGGTTTAGGGCTTAGGGCTTAGGGTGTAGGGTTTAGGGTTTAGGGTTTAGGGTTCCTGGGGGGATTTTGGATGACCCTTAACTGCACCTAGCCTATGGTTTGTCACTCGTTCTTGGTTTAAGCCAGGTTGATCACGACAGCGCCTTTATGAAACTCCATGCTGCCTCGGCCTTGTACTTGGAGAATCTCGGTGGCCAGCAAACCCTAAACCCTGATAATGCTTCGAATTATATATGGATAGGGGTTGGGAAGTTGGGTGTTGGTTTGGACATTTTTGGGTGCAATTCCAACCTGTTCAAAAGTTTGGGGGGATGTATAGCGAACCCGCTTTTGGACGAATGAGGAAAACGGCCCCCTAAACCCTAAACCCTAAACCCTAAACCCTAAACCCTAAACCCTAAACCCTAAACCCTTAACCCAATGTACGCCAATCTCGGTTTGCTCAGAACACGGCACAGGCTGGCTGGCAGCTTCCGGTGAAGACAACCTGATGCGTGGGTTGAAGGGTTTAGGGTTTAGGGTGTTTTCAGGCTCCAATTACAGTTTTACAGTAGCGTCTGCGCTCCGCGTTCTCGGACCCCCGCCCCCGCCCTAAGCCCCAAACCCTAAACCCTAAACCCCAAGCCCGAAACCCTAAACCCTAAACCCGAAACCCCAAACCCGAAACCCTAAACCCTAAACCCTAAACCCTAAACCCTAAACCCTAAACCCTAAACCCTAAACCCTAAACCCTAAACCCTAAACCCTAAACCCTAAACCCTAAACCTTTCTTCGTCTTCGGGATTCGAGGTAAGGATGGCCTTGACCTGAAGCGCCCGGGCTGAAGCCCTTCCCCTCAGGCTCCATGCACTTAGGGTTTAGGGGATAGGGTTTGGGGTTTAGGGTTTAGGGTTTAGGGTTTAGGGTTTAGGGTTGAGGGTTTAGGGTTTAGGGTTTAGGGTTTAGGGTTTAGGGTTTAGGGTCGGCAGACCCTGGCAGCGTGTTGGATGGTTTTGGGGGAGGGAAGGCTTACACCCCCAAAAAGGGGGGGGGGGGGGTGGGGGTGGGGGGTCGGTGCACTTTGGGTTTAGGGTTTACTGCTATAGGGGGTGGTAGGGGGAGGGTGAATCGGGCACTTCGAGTTTGAGGCTTGGGGCTTCTTAAGCCCTGCCCGAAACTTTAGTTAGCCCTAAACCTTCTAAACCTTCTAAACCTTCTAAACCCTATAAACCCTAAACCCTAAACCCTAAACCCTAAACCCTAAACCCCTAAAGCAAAGCCCAGAACAGCGGACAGCGGCGGCCTGCGAAAGCTCGTCCTGGCCCTCGCTGGAGGACGCGTCGGGGATCCAGTCCTTCAATCGAGTTTAGGGGTTTAGGGTTTGGGGTTTAGGGTTTGGGGTTTAGTTTTTAGGGTTTAGGGTTTAGGGTTTAGGGTTTAGGGTTTAGGGTGTAGGGTTTATGGTTTAGGGCTTGCGGTAGTTCTATATGGGCGCTGAGTTGGGGTACCCTTACCCCTTTGTACACTCTATAAAACCCAGGTGTTTAAGGCTTAAGGCCTAGGTTCCAGGGTTTAGGGCTTAGGATTTGGGGGGGGGGGGGGGGGGGGGGGGGGGGGGGGGGGGTCGGGGGGAGTAGGTTGGGGGGTGGGAGGTTGCCCCGATTGTTGGGTTTACGGTTTAAGGTTAGGGATGAGGGTTTAGGGTTTCGGGCTTCAGGTTTAGGACAAACCCTGTAGGACCCCTAAAAGACCCGTAAGCCCCAACATCTAAATCCGAAGCCCCTAAGCCAACCCACAACAACGGAACACGGAGATCACTGCACTTAGAGCCTAGAAAGCCCTAAACCCTAAACCCTAAACCCTAAACCCTAAACCCTAAACCCTAAACCCTAAACCCTCAACTTAAACCATGAACACTGAAAACCTTCAACCCCTCAACTCCTGAACTCTAAGGGTTTTTAGGGATGAAGTAGCCAGGCCGCAATGTTCGGTGCATCCTCGCCCTTTCCCAAATTATCAAACATGGGTTTAGACTTTAGAGTTTAGAGTTCAACCCTAAACCCTAAACCCTAAACCCTAAACCCCAAACCCTAAACCCTAAACCCTAAACCTAAACCCTAAACCCTAATTCAGGGTTTCGGCTTTAGGGTGCGCGCACACACACACATGTGCGAAACCCATGCTCGGGCAGCCACCAACTGATCGGAAGGGCTGATACGACAGGGCCTGCCATGGGCGCTGCTGGCTATCCGGGGTTTATAATTTGGGGTTTAAGGCTTGGGCCTTGTGCTGACTACTTGGAGTTTCATGGTACTTATTAACTAATTATAACTGCACTTGTAACTGTACGTATAACCATATTGGGGCACCTAAGGGGCTTCTAAGTGGGTTCTAAGTTCAGTTCTAACTGGAACAGAAGTACCATTAACCTCCAAGTAGTGGTTTCAAGGTCTAGGCTGCGTAAGGTGTTGAGTGTGGGGCAACCATCTGGAGGACTGGTAACAGGCCAAGGGATTTGGGATTGGGGGGGTTGGTTGGTTCTTTGAACCCTAAACCCGATAAACCCAACATCCCTAAACCCTAACCCTAAACCCGATATCGGTCGCGCAGCGACGTGCGCACCGAGAGGTGTGCCCCAACCTGAATCCCCATCCCCAAACTCGTGACTCAAATCGCACCTAACTCCGATAAAACTCCAAAACCTTGAAACGCCAAACGGAAACCACAAAAACAAATCCAGGCCCTTAACAGAAACGATATAGAAGCCCTCTACTTTACAACCCTAAACCCTAAACCCTAAACCCTAAACCCTAAACCCCTAAACCCCTAAACCCCTAAACCCTAAACCCCTAAACCCCTAAACCCTAAACCCTAAAGAGGTGTCACTGGATGGAACCTTCAGTGACCTTTGCATCGATTGAACGGGCCCTAAACTAGGATGGCCCTTACAACACTATCAAGAATATTCCTACATAACCCTAACCCCTAGACCCTAGACCCTAAACCCTGAACCCTAAACCCTGAACCCTGAACCCTAAAACCCCTAAACCCTACACATAATCCCAAGGGCCTGCCTAGTAAGAAAGACCTCAAGGCTCCAAAAAGGACGCCGCAAGGTCTCCCAACAACACCTTTGTCCAAACTCCACAAAAGACCCAAAAGGCTCGCCAAGGGTTTAGGGTTTAGGTCTAGGGTCTAGGGTCTAGGGTTTAGAGTTTAGGGTTTAGGGCTTAGGGTTAAAGGCAACTTTTTGCTGAAAAGGCTGAAAGGTTTCAGCACAAAGCAAAGAGAACAAAAAAAGCCCCCGAAGCCCCGAAGCCAGGTCAAAACCCGCCCAGAACGCCGGACACAATCCCGATACAAGTAGGGTTTAGGGTTTAGGGTTTAGGGTTTAGGGTTAAGGGTTTAGGGTTTAAGGACCCGAACCCTAAACCCTGAACCCTAAACCCTCAACCCCCTACACCCACGAAACCCCTAAACCCTAAACCCTAAACCCTAAAGCCCTAAACCCTAATCCCCAAACAATAAACCCTAAACCCCAAAGCCCTAAACCCTAAACCCTAAATCCTAAACCCAAAACCCTAAACCCCAAAACCCTAAACCCTAAACCCTGAACCCCAAACCTCGAAAAAAGAAATAAAATCCGGCGGCTCGGCGAGGCGAAGGTGAAGCTGTCGGGCGGCGCCCGGATCACCAGCCGCGTCCCCGCAGGCTGGGCCTGGCGGCAGAGGGGGTTTAGGGTTTAGGGTTTAGGGTTTAGGGTTTATAGGGTTTGTAGGGTTTATAATTAGGGTTTATAGGGCTTATAGGGTTTATAGGGTTTAGGCCGGGCCTGGCGGCGACTGCAAGTTTAGAGGTGGGAGGGGGGTTTCGGGTTCGGGGTTTGGGGTTTAGGATTTAGGGTTCAGGGTTCAGGGTTTAGGGTTTAGGGTTTAGGGTTTAGGGTTTAGGGTTTAGGGTTTGGTGTTTAGGTTTTGGGGCTTGGGGTTTCGGGTTTCGGGTTTGGGGCAGCCCCAACACCCTGAACACCCTAAAACGCCCTTAAGCCCCAAAGCCCCCTTAAGACAGGAGGGCTTCAAGAGAACGCCTCCTCGTTGGGATGTTCCCCCTTATACTAACAGTCCTAACTAGGGCCCTAAACCCTAAACCCTAAACCCTAAACCCTAAACCCTGATGATTTATAATCCCTCTTGAGGACTGTTAGTATAAGGGGGAATACCAACCTCCTCGACCCAACCACCACAGTGCCTCAGGGAGGACCAGGCGAATGGAGACGTTGGCGCGTTGGGGCCCAATCTTGGAGTTTAGGGTTTAGGCTTTAGGGTTTAGGGTTTTGGGGGGTTTTGGGGTTTCGGGGTTTTGAGGTCATGGGGTTCGGGGTTGTAGGGTTTTGGGGTTTTGGGGTCTTGGGGTTGTGGGGCTGTGGGGCTGGGGGGTTTTGGGGTTGTGGGCTTGCGGGGTATTGGGGTTGTGCGGTTGCGGGGTTTTGCCCTAAACCCTAAACCCTAAACCTATCCCCTAATTAAGCCCTAAACCCTCTACCCTAAAACCTAAACCCTATACCCTAGACCCTAAACCCTAAACCCTAACCCTGGGGCGCCAGGCCAGGGAGTGCGGGTCTGTGGAGATCTGGCTGGAAACGCGGAAGTCCACCACCACCGGCTGCGTCAGGTCGTAGGACCTTCCAATATTGGACGTCTCTTCTTTAGTTTCAGGGCGTCTGAGGTTTAGGAGGCCCTAAACCCCAAACCCCAAACCCCAAACCCTAAACCCTAAACCCTAAACCCTAAACCCTAAACCCCAAACCCTAAACCCTAAACCAAAACCCTAATCCCCTTCTTTAGGGTTTAGAGCTTAGGACTGGGCTCCTAAGCCTTAGGGTTTAGGGCTTTGAGTGCGATTTACGGTTTTGGAGTGAGGGCTTCGGGTTTGGGAGCGAGGGTTTAGGGTTTAGGGTTTAGGGTTTAGGGTTTAGGGTTTAGGGTTTAGGGTTTAGGGGTTTCGGGTTTAGGGTTTAGGGCTTAAGGTTTAGGGGCCCAGAGCAAGAAGCAAACTCTGCTCACTGCTGAGGATCTGGCGGGATGCCAGGTGCGATGGCCTGCCAGCTTTGCAGGAGAAATCTGCACCACAAATTCTAAACCCTAAACCCTAAACCCTAAACCCTAAACCCTAAACCCTAAACCCTAAACCGCTTAGCTACTGAGAACCTTGATAGGGCGCCAGGAGTGCTCTGATCTCAGAGGCCCTCTCTCTCCCTCGCTCTCCCTCTCTCTCTCTCTCCCTCTCTCACTCTCTCTCCCTCTCTCTCCCTCTCTCTCTCTCTCTCTCTCTCTCTCTCTCTCTCTTGCCCTTGCTCAATGCGCACGGCCGAAACACCCCAAAATGCTGAGCAAGTAAAGCCGCAAATCAACCACCGGATCCCTCCACCCTCCTCTGACTTCCTATTTCCCCTCGAGCTTCCCTGAGCCTCCCAGACACCCCCGGAAGCGCGCAACTTCAAAGAACGCGGACAGCCCAAAGCCCAAGCCACAACACCCTAAACGACCCAACAGCTTTCGCAGGGTCGGGAGGCGGGTGGCATCACCCTAAACCCTAAACCATAAGACTTAAAACCCTAAACCCTAAACTTGGATGAGACCATCGAGCTTCGTTTAGGGCGGGCTGGAGACCCTGCACCGTGCCTGCGGTGGACTGCATAATTGCCAGTTGCCCACAGTCGGAACTTGGGATTTAGGGCTTAGGGTTTAGGGTTTGGGGTTTAGGGTTTGGGGTTTGGGGTTTAGGGTTTAGGGTTTAGGGTTTAGGGCTTAGGGTTTAGGGTTTGGGGTTTCGGGTTTGGGGTTTAGGGTTTAGGGTTTGGGGTTTGGCGTTTAGGGTTTCAGGCATGCGGTTCAGGGTTCGGGGTTACTAGTATCCGGCAAGCTTCCTCCTCCCTAGACCCCAAAGCGTCCCAAGACCACCCCCCCTCCGTCCCTAAGCCGGCCGAGCCATGCACTCCCCCAAGTTCCCTAAGCCCTCAACTCTAAAGCCTAAAACCTAAACCCTATAAACCCTAAACCCTAAACCCTAGACCCCTAAACCCTATAAACCCTAAACCCTAGGCCCCTAGGCCCCTACACCCTAAACCCTAAACCCTAGACCCTAAAGCCTAAACCCTAAACCCTAAACCCTAAACCCTAAACCTCAACTCCTCCCGAGCCCTCCCCACGACCCCCCAACTACCGAGCAGACCGCCTCCGCCAGGTACCAAAGCGGATCGCTCAGGGAGATGCGCCAACTGTTTGCATGCTGAGACCTCGCGTACCACACACTTTGGCGCGTTTAGGGTTTAGGGTTTAGGGTTTGGGGTTAGGGTTTAGGGTTTAGGGTTTAGGGTTTAGGGTTTAGGGTTTAGGGTTTAGGGGTTTGGGGGGTTTAGGGGGTTTAGGGGAGTTTAGGGGTTTAGGGCAGGTTAGGGGGGTTGTTGGGAGGCTAGGGGAGCTTTGGGTTTGAGGGGGGGGGAATCTCTCTTGAAGCATATTACTTGCAGCTGGTGGCACCAACACGGGCAGGGGCTCATAATGAAAGTGAACCCCATATTTTAAACGCTACACCTTGGGGTCAGCGTTTTAGGTTTAAGCTGCAAACACGAAAGCCCAAAAACCCACAGAGCCGACCATGTAAAGCATCCAAAACGCTGCGTTCAAAAGCCAACCCCTTAGCCTGAAACCCTGATCCTGCGGATTCGCATTCGCAGTTTGAGGTTTGGGTTAGGGGCGCTAAGCCCTAAACCCTAGGCCCTAAACCCTAATCCCCCCCCCTGAAGAACCTCCTGGTTCTTAGTACGGCATAAGGGAATAGGGCCCTGCATGATACGCCTTGAGGGGGTATATAGGGTACGTACCTCATTCCCTCATTCCCTACTAAGAACCAACCCTAAACCCTAAACCCTCAACCCTGCCCTCGACCCCCTAAACCCTAAACCCTAAACCCTAAACCCTAAACCCTAAACCCTAAACCCTAAACCCTAAACCTGAAGAAAGCCAAGCTCTGGGCAGGCCAGGGATGTAGGGCCCGTTTGTAACCTCCGGGGCTCGGTCGACGACGAGCCGGTGCGGGGATCTCTTGGGGACTCTTTGGAGTTTAGGGTTTAGGGTTTAGGGTTGAGGGTTTAGAGTTTAGGGTTTAGAGTTTAGGGTTTAGGGTTTGGGGTTTAGGGTTTAGGGTTTAGAGTTTAGGGTTTAGGGACTAGGGTTTAGACCCTAAACAGTGAATAAGTGGTTTGGTTGGCAAGTGAGGATTTTGCTGCAAGGAAACCAAAATCCCCCGCTGTTTAGGGTCTAGGGCTTAGGGTTTAGGGCTTGGGGTTCAGGGTATAGGGTGTAGGGCTTAGGGTTTGGGGTTTAGGGTTTGGGTATGGGTTGGGCGTTTGGGGTCTGGGCTTCGGGTTTAGGAATTCGGGATTGCCTGCGCAGAACGAAAGGATCCACGTCCTCCCGAAAGCCGAACCTCACCCAACAAACGTAAGCCCTGCCAACGCTCGACCCCTAAAACCTAAACCCTCGACCCCCTAAACCCTAAACCCTAAACCCTAAACCCTAAACCCTAAACCCTAAACCCTAAACCCTCGACACAACTGGAACAAAAGCCCTCCCAAAACCTCAAACCCTGCAAGAAAAGAAAGGACTCTAAACCCTAAGCTCCCAAAACCCGAAGCTCCCAAAAAAGGAAAAGGCTCTGAACCCTAAGCTCCCTAAACCCCTAAGCTCCCCTAAACCCTAAGCTCCCCTAAACCCCTAAACCCCTGAACCCCTGAACCCCTGAACCCCCGAACCCCTGAACCCCTGAACCCCTGAACCCCTGAACCCCTGAACCCCTAAACCCCTAAACCCCTAAACCCCCAAACCCTAAACCTGCCTCCAAGGTGATGGCATAGACCTCCCCGGGACTCAGGGTTTTTAGAGGTTTAGGGTTCAGGGTTTGGGGTGCAGGGTTTTCAGGGCTTTTGAAGGGGCTTGAGGACTTCGGAAGTAGGTGATGCAAGACCCTGCATGTTTAGGGTTTATGGTTTAGAGTTTAGGGTTAGGGTTTCAGGGTTTAGGGTTTAGGGTGAGGGTTTACAGTTCAGGGTTTAGGGCTTATGGACCCTGAACCCTGACACCCTTAAAGCTCATAGCATTGGCTACTTTTGACTTCGGATTAAAGTCCCTGGAGGCTTGATGATGGACTGAGCGGTACAAAAGCCCCTAAACCCTGAACCTCGGCTGCGTCGGGGCGCTTTTGGGGGGCGCTGAGCTCCTCTCGCTGTTTCTGTGCTTCGTGTCTGAAGGCCCTTTTCTATTTCAGGGGTTAGGGTACTTAGGGTGAAGGGTACTTTGGGCTTCAAGCATGTAGGGTTTGAGTACTTAGGGTTAAAAGAAGGCGCAAGGGCATGTGGCCTCGCCCACGAGGAGTCCCCCGAAGCCCTCGTTCTGGAGCAGAAGCCTCCAGGTGAGATGCGGCTGCGCCCTAAGCCCTAAACTCACCCCCTAAAACCCTTGAGGTGCTGATTTCGGGCGCAGGTTCCCCTACAACTCAGACAGGGTGTGGGGCTTTAGGCGCGTTGAAGGTTTAGGCTGTCGGGGATGGTTCGGGTTCAGGGTTTAGGGCTGCACTTGGGCCTTGTAAACAGCCCGCCTGTTGTGGGGTTTAGGGCTGGGGCTGCAGCACTGTAAGGTTTAGGGTTGAGGGTTTGGGGTTGAGGGTTTAAGGCTTAAGTTTAGGTTTAGGTCCCGATTCCGCGCCCACACCCTAAACCTTCAAGCCCCAACCCTAAACCCAACAGCCTCAAGTCAAAACTCTCAACCCTCAGCCCAAACCCGGAACCGCTCCACAAATACACTCCCAAAGCCCTAGAGCCCTTTCGGCCCCGAAGGGAATCTCGGCCCTGTCTTGTCCTAACCCTAAAACCTAAACACCAACTTGGAGGTTCATGGTACTGATGAATCTGAACCACTTGTAACTGTATACTTATAACTGTACTTGTGATTAGCACTTAAGCGGCTTAGAAGTGGGTTCTCAGTACAGTTAGAACTGGCACAAAAAAAAGTGTCCCTATTGAGGACCATGAACCCTGAAGCACCCGAACACCCTGAAACGCTCCGAGCAGGAGACCGCGCGGAGGCGCGGTCCGGATCGCCGCCACCGCCAAGGCCTCGGCTTGCCAAAAGTTTAGGGTTTGGGGTTTAGAGTTTAGGGTTTAGGGTTTAGGGTTTAGGGTTTAGGGTTTGGGGTTTGGGGTTTGGGGTTTGGGGTTTGGGGTTTGGGGTTTGGGGTTTGGGGTTTGGGGTTTGGGGTTTGGGGTTTGGGATGGTTTGGGGTTTGGGGTTTGGGGTTTAGGGTAGCGGCAGTAAGTGCCATGTGTACATGGCGCCCCTACACACCCAAGGGGTGTGGGGGGGGGGGGGAGCGGCATGTCACGCGAAGGCATCTGTTGTCAATGTAATCCAACAGCTTCATTGGTGCTGGGTTCTTTCTCCCCACACTGTGAGCTTTCACAGGTCACCACCCAAACCACTGCCTTTTAGGGCTTAGGGCTGTCGCCCTCAATTCCCACCATTGCTTTCCCTACATTGTGAACGTAGTGGGGGAACACAGGAGGGGCGGCGGCGGTGTGGGGGGGGGGGTGGGGCAGGGGGGGGGGGGGGGGGGGGGGGGGGGGGGGGGGGGGGGGGGGGGGCGGGGGCATGGGTCAGACCCTTCGTTTCAGGATTAGGGTCCAGGGCGTTGCAGAGGGGGGCCCAGAGGGTGCAGGGTGGGACTTCTGAGGTCTTGGCTGCTTGGTTTTAGGGTGTTCTCATCAAGAGGAGGATCAGATCCCTGTGTAAATATGGGCGCTAGAGAAGGGTGGGTAAGCAGGCCGGGTGGGAATCTAGGGTTTACGGTTTAGGGTTTAGGGCTTAGGGTTTAGGGTTTAGGGTTTAGGGTTTAGGGTTTAGGGTTTAGGGTTTAGGGTTTCGGGTTTCGGGTTTCGGGTTTCGGGTTTCGGGTTTCGGGTTTCGGGTTTCGGGTTTCGGGGTTTAGGGTTTCGGGTTTAGGGTTTAGGGTTTAGGGTTTAGGGTTTAGGGTTTAGGGTTTAGGGTTTAGGGTTTAGGTTAGGGTTTAGGGTTTAGGGTTTAGGGTTTAGGGTTTAGGGTTTAGGGTTTAGGGTTTAGGGTTTAGGGTTTAGGGTTTAGGGTTTAGGGTTTGGGGTTTGGGGTTTAGGGTTTAGGGTTTAATGTTGGACCCTCTTTACTAGGGGCCCCCCCTTTAAAGTCAATTTGGCCGAATTTTTCAGGACCCCCTGACTGTTTGCGGGGTCCTCTTTAAAGTCAACTCGTCCGGGCGCCGTAAGAAAATTCCACGTGGTGCGCCTTTAAAAAAGATAACCGGGCATCGCTGCCCCTTTTAAACCTATCTAAACTCCTCCCTATTGAAATCATATAAGCCTCAGGGGCCGTGTAATCAGGCTCCCATCCACGCCTCGACTGTTCAGGGGGGGGGGGGGGGGGGGGCCTACAGATTAAAGAGGGTCCAACATTAGGGTTTAGGGTTTAGGGTTTAGGACGTCTCGCCGCGCAGCGGCAGCAAATGCCATGCGGAAATAACGCCCCGGCGCACCAGCGTCCCTGGAATCAGAGGTGAACTCGGCAAGGAACAAAAAACACAATCTACCGCAGCGTGGAAGCAGCGTTTTTCGGCGGGCCGGCTGCACCGCACGTTGCGAGAGCACTTCCTCTCACCCAGAAAGCATGCTCCACCAGCAGCTCGGCGCCGACCGCAGGATTTCAACTGGATCTCTTCCTTGGCAGTCGGCAAAGGGGTGATCCTTGACCACCATGAAGACAGCACAAGCATGCTGGAGCGCCTCAGAACATGCCTTGCTGGCATCCAGGCATCTGTTTTCAAGCACCAGGAGTGATTGCACAGCGGAACTGTCTACCTCCCTCGCTCTCCCTCTCTCCCTCCCTGCCTCCCTGCCTCTCTCCCTCTCTCCCTCTCTCCCTTTCTCCCTCCCTTCCTCCCTCCTCTTTCCCAAACCCCATGCTCTTTACCGTACTCCATTTGTCCCTGTCCCCCCCTGTCTCCCGGCCTGTAAAGGCCCACGGCCCCAAAAAGGCCGGGATTGTGAGGATTCCCATTGTAAATATACGACACCACTTTAGCAGTCCGGCAGCAAGGCTCAGACGAGATTTTAGGGGCTTAGGGTTTAGGCTTTAGGGTTTAGGGTTTAGGGCTTAGGGCTTAGGGTTTAGGGTTTAGGGTTTAGGGTTTAGGGCTTAGGGCTTAGGGCTTAGGGTTTAGGGCTTAGGGTTTACGGCTTAGGGTTTAGGGTTTGGGGTCCCTACGTCATAAAGCCCACAATCTAAGCCCTGGGGTCTTGAGGGTTTACGGGCTAGCACCAGCTGGTGGCAATGGGATTCCTCAACTCCGTAACTAGTAAGGCTTTAGCATGTAAACACTAAAGCCGCTCAAACCCTCAACCCAAAACCCTTAACACCCAAAAGCCCTTAAACCCTAAAACCCACAAACCCTTAACCCTGAAACCCTGAAACCCCCGAAACCTTCAACCCTGGCACCTAAACCGCAAAAAAAACAAAAAAAAACTGGACCCTGAACCCCTCGACCCAAGAATCCTAAAAACTCTGATCTCATCCATTCAGCCCTCAAGGTCGTGAGCCACAAAACCGTCAAGAGAAGCCAAATGAGCGTTGCCAGAAACTAGGGTTGAGGGTTTAGGGTTTCGGGCTTAGGGTTTAGGGTTTAAGGTTTAGGCCACCCACAACCTGAAACCTGCGGCACATCCTACTTAAATGCCCAAATCCTCGCTCGGCTGGCCAGGGGGCATGAAGTCAGCTTCCCAGGAAGGGCTGCCTGGCTGAGAGGAAGAAGTCCAGCTGGGGTTTTAAGGCTCAGGGGGTGTAGGGTTTAGGGTTTAGGGTTTAGAGTTTAGGGTTTAGGGTTTGCTGTGATAGGGCGTAGATGCTGTGAAGGTTAGGTTTTGGAACAAGCTCGAAAGCGTCGTGAGGTGCGAAGAGCAGCTTTGGCCCGATTGTGGAAGGCCATCTAACACTTTTCTCCCACCCCACGCCGTCCAAGGCGGCAAAGCCACCCAAACCTATTCCTTTTAGGGTTTAGGCCTAAACTCAAGCCAACTGCTTTCTTTACATAAAACTTCTTCATTCCGTCACGGCTTTTCACAAAAAACAAGCCTCCACAGAGGGAGAAGAACCACGGGCCCAGGCCAGGGTTAGTCTGGGCAGCCAGGGGCGGAGCAGAGGAAAAGCAAGGGGTCAGGGGGCTCAGTGAGGTTAGGGAGGGGCCCACAGGGGGCGGGCAAGCAGACAGGGGGCCGGCAGAAGCGCAGGGCGCAGGGGCACAGAGAGGCCCCCCCACAAACCCCAAAAAGGGCCCAGGGGGGCCCAGGTTCAGGGGGGCCCAGGGGGGCCTCGGGGGGGCCCAGGGCGTTTAGGGGGGTTTAGGGGGGCCAGCGAGGCCCAGGGGGGCCCAGGGGGGCCTAGGGGGGCCCAGGGGGGCCCAGGGGGGTGTAGGAGGGTCAGGGGGGCCCAGGGGGGCCCAGGGGGGCCCAGGCGGGGCGCCCAGGGCAGCCCAGCAGGGAAGGCCAGCAAAAAGCAGGTTTTTGAGCACCCTGCCTGGCCTGGCCTGAGGCCCCCTGGTCCCTGGACATGCTGCGGTGAGGGGTCCGGGTCCTCCTGGCCTGGGGGCCTTGGGGTACCCCCCCCCGAAATGCCAGCCCCATTCAGGGTGAAGAGCTGGGGGTTTAGGGTATTTACTTTTTTAAGGGGACCAGTACTGGTCCCCGGGAGAACCTGCTCCGGTACCGGGCCCATCGTGGGTGCTACCGACCTCCTGGCTGCAGGAGGCGGGCAAGCGACCTGGGTCGACCTTCGCCATAGAGGTCGAAGGGCTTAAGCGCCGCCCCCCCTCTGTGGGGGGGCGGCCTAGGCCCTGAGTTTAGGGTTTAGGGTTTAGGGTTTAGGGTTTAGGGTTTAGGGTTTAGGGTTAGGGTTTAGGGTTTAGGGTTTAGGGCGTAGAGTTTAGGGTATAGGGTTTCAGGGTTTTTAGGCTTGAGGGTCAGAGCTTAGGGGGCTTGGGGGCTTTAGGACTGTTAAGGCTTGTAGGGCTTCACACCTTTGACAATGAAACGAAACCACAAAACCCTGAAAACCCTTTCAGACCTACTGCAGACCCTCACCCTAAACCCTAAACCCTAAACCATAAACCCTAAACCCTAAACCCTAACACCCTAAACGCCTTGAAGCCCCTAGTCGCAAGGGCAAAGGTGGCTCAGGGCAAAAGGCCCCGAGATGGTTGAAGGTTTAGGGTTTAGGGTTTAGGGTTTAGGGTTTAGGGTTTAGGGTTTAGGGCTTAGGGTTGAGCGTTTTGGGTTTAGGGTTTACTACGACTTGCTTAGAACCACCAAAAGAATTAAAAAATGACAATCCCGATATTACCCCAAATAAGGAAGAATATTTCGATTTTTTCGGTGTTCTTAAAGTTGTCCTAGGGGGACTAAAGGTTAACCTTTGGGTTTATAAGGGGATTATATTACCCCAAACAGGTAAAGGCGCGACGCGCGCACAGCAAGACAGCTACAAATTAAAGATTCAGAAGTCAGGCGGAAAGCCCGGGGGAAGAGGCAACGACGGAGGGGGGGGGGGGGGGGATTGGATACTTGTACTTAAGGATGCGAACTCTGGGAACAATAAGCCCTTCAAGGAATCTTCTGACTCTGAGTCCTATTACCTACTCTACTACTAAGAACTAGTAGTTGAGGCACTGGGCTGACGTCAACACAGCCAAGACCCCGGCGGATGCCAGCGAAACGGCCTCGCTTGCCCGGGCAGTTGAGATTTGGGATTTTGGGTTCAGTATTTAGGGTTTAGGGTTTAGGGAAAACTTATATAAAGGGTGCTACCCCATACAGACTTCTGTGAATAAGCGGCAAAATCTGAATTTCGTGATGCAAACCAGGTTGCAAAATTCCAGCGGAATGTGTTGAAGTGGTATGATGGGGCAGCAGCTGCCACTCCAACACCTCCCTCCCCCTGCTCCCTCTGACGCGAGTTGGCACCAACCTGCCGAAAACGGTTCCTAGCCTAGAACACTGTATACTTTGTCACCCTAGACCATGAACCCTATTTAAACCCTAAACACTTCCACACCCCAAACCTAGACTGGCCCGAAACCCTAAACCGTAAACCTTTAGCCCATCCGCTCTCAGGGTCAGAAGCCTCTTGCGGCTTACGCCCGCTGAAACCTTGAAACCAAGTACCGGGCTGCTGTTGAAGAACAGAAAAACTGAGCTACCGCAACAGGGATCTACAGCAATATACAGTACATGGTCAACTCTGGAAATTATGGTCTAGGGCTTTTCTGGGGTACCCTATATACAGGGCTCCGTCGTTCAGGGTTTCAACCTTAAGTTACCATGATGCTGTGGGGGACGTATAGTAAAGAATCCGGTTCCCTTGCCATGTCAACTTGCGCAATGCTCCCCACAGCAACCCAGATTCTTGGTCAGCTCTCAACATGACGGCCCCAAACCCTAAACCCTAAACCCTCAACCCCTAAACCCAAACCCTAAACCCTAAACCCTAAACCCTCAACCCCTAAAGCCCTAAACTTAAACCCCCAAACCCTCAACCCTAAGTATCGCCGTATTGCCACCAGAATCTTAATGGGATCATGAATGAGGGCTTCAGCTTCAAGGTTTAGGGTTTAGGGTTTAGGGTTTAGGGTTTAGGGTTTAGGGTTTAGGGTTTAGGGTTTGGGGCTTAGGGCTGCTACTAACTAAGGGGACTTCATAGTTGGAATCGGGTTTTGGGGGGGGGGTTCCTATAGACGAATTATATGGGGACCATAAGGGAATAACAACTATTGGTAATTATTCCGACCCTACAAAATGCTCTCACCCTGGTTTCGGGGCCCCTTCAGCTTCTGCAGGGGGCCCTTGGAGGTCCATGGTACTTATTAACCAAGTATAGCTGTACTTATAACCCACTTACAAGCCCCTTAAGTGCCCTATTATGGTTATAAGTACAGTTATACTTGGTTAATAAACCCTAAACCCCTAAACCCTAAACCCCAAACCCTAAACCCCATAATTAAGTACCATGAACCTCCAAGTCGAGGACAATGCTGGGGGGGCGGCGGTGTCGGTGTGCACCACTCTCGCGCAGTCTCTCGGCAAGCTGGCGCCAACCTTGTTGGTTTAGGGTTTAGGGTGTTTAGGGTGTTTAGGGTGTTTAGGGTGTTTAGGGTGTTTAGGGTGTTTAGGGTGTTTAGGGTGTTTAGGGTGTTTAGGGTGTTGGGGTGTTGGGGTGTTGGGGTGTTAGGGTGTCACACACACACACATGGGTATGAATGCATTGCACAGGCTCCGACGGAGAAAAAAAAAACAGAAACGCGTCAAAGAACACTTGCCGCCAGGGCGGCTGTCGTTGCTCAAGCCCCAGAACCCTACCTTTGGAGTAGACCCTGGAAAAAAAGTATATACCTTTGAGGTATAAGTAGCTATAATAGGAACCCAGAACCAAAAAAAGTATTAAAGTACAGTACTCCAAAACCCAGAAACCCACCTTGAACCCCTCAACCCTCCTCGGGGCCCCTTGATGCCCTGAAGCCCCTCAAAACCCTAAGCCCCATAATCCCTCACCCCCTAAGGCACCCCCCCTGAACCCTAAACCCTAAACCCTAAACCCCAAACCCCAAACCCCAAACCCTAAACCCCAAACCCCAAACACTAACCCCCCCCCCCTCTTTCCGTGTCGTGCTCGGAGGCCCCCGCAGGCCCCTCCAGACTCAAGCTGTAGTCCCCGACCGTGGGCTCGGGCCTCGGGGGACGTTCTGCAGTCTTAGGCAGGGTTGGGTTTGGGGCTTGAGGTGTTGGGTGTGGGGGGTTCAGTAGGGTTTGGGGGTCTAGGGGTTTAGGGCGTTCTAGGGCTCAGGGTTTAGGAGGTGCAGAATTCTGAGCTTAGGGACTTGCAATTTAAAGGCTCAGGGCGTCGGAGCTCTGAAGACCTAAAGAGTTCGGGGTTCACGGCTTAGGACCCCTAACTTCAGAGTGGGGGGTGGGGGTTTGGGCTTACAGCTAAACCTAAGGACAACTCCGGAACCTTCCACGCGCCCCAACTCCAAACAGGTGTAGGCTTTAGGGTGTAGGGTTGAGGGTCTGGGCTGAGGGTTAGGGTCTAGGGTGTAGGGTTCAGGGTTTAGGGTTGAGAGCTCCGGGTTTAGGGCTTAGGGTTTAGGGTTTAGGGTTTAGGGTTTAGGGTTTAGGGTTTAGGGTTGAGGGCTTTGGCTCCCTAATGCCTGGACAGAAAGAGCCCTCTCGAGACCTTCAGGCGGAGACCCGAAGCCTCTACTCAAGCGCTTCGACCCTAGACTTGAAAAGCCTAAAGCCTTGCCCTAAACCCTAAACCCTAAACCCTAAATCCTAAACCCTAAACCCTCAACCCTAAACCCTAACCCTAAACCCTACACCCCAAACCCTGCTTCCCCTACAGACCCTGAGGCCCCCCTAAGCAATCGCGAAGTCCGGAAGCCAAATGCTCCGAAACCGGGCTAACCAGGGTTTAGGGTTTAGGGCTTCGCGCTCCAGCCCTAAACCCCAAAACCCAAAACCCGAAACCCGAAACCCTAAACCCTAAACCCTAGGGTTTTTGGCACTTTGCAAGTCTGGGCTTCGGGGTTTAGCTCCTCCTTTAAATCCGAAGTCCTAGAACCCAGAGAAACCACGAAAACTGCAACCTGCAATGCTGGTCGAGCGCACGTGCCAAAGAGCAAGGACACCTGCCAGCAGTGAATAAGTTTAGGGTTTATGGTTTAGGGTTTAGGGTCTAGGGTCTAGGGTCTAGAGTTTAGGATTTAGGGTTTAGGGTTTACGGTTTAGGGGTTAGGGTTTAGGCTTTGGGGTCTATGTGGCGCTCCATTTCTTGAAACCTTGTCGGCGTAGGACTCAGAAGGAAAAAATCGGAGCCTAGACCCCAAAACCCACAGGCTTAAAGGGGGGTTTACGAAAATAGGGAACCCCTCTAATAAACCCCAAACAGTAGGATTCCCTTGTAATAGAATGAGGACCACAATGAGGTACCCTGATTTCGGAAACCACCATATGTAGGGGGCCCGTGCATGTTTTGATGCATTTTAGGTAGGTCGCGTCATGATGTTGAACGGGGTTCCGGGAGACCGTACATTGGCAGCTCTATGAACGACGGATCCTAAACTAAACCTGGAACCAAACCCTAAACCCTAAACCCTAAACTGTTGCCTAAGTTTCTTGGCTCCTGTATCTGGGTGCACAATGATAACCCTAAGCCCTAAACACCGAAACCCCTACGCCCCTAAACCCCGAAACCCTTAAACCCCTAACCCCTAAACCCCTAAACCCTAAACCCTAAACCCTAAACGGTGCCTCGACGGGCTCAGGAGGCCCTCAGGGGCTTAGGGCCAAGCATGCCTCCAAGCCCGGGCGCCCAAATAGGGTTGCGGGTTCAGAGCTGTTAGGGTTTCGGGTTAAACTACCCTAGCCCTAAACCCTAAATCCGGCACTCTAAACCACAGACCCTACACCCTCCGCCTGGGAAGCGGCCGACGGTCGGAAGGAAGCCCGGCCGAAGAGGGCCAGGGCCTTCGGCAGCGGCCTCGGTGCGAACGGTGGGTTTTTTTTCCCAGCGAAGGGCGATCTGCCTGCGCGGAGGGCTTAGTTACGTCGGCTACGTCAAGCCTACGCGCAAACTGTACAAGCGCAACTACCCCTTGACCTACAGACCTACGGCAGCGTAGATTAGCCTGGGCGCCCAAAGCAGTGCGGCAGGAGGGTCTCAGGCTCACAGCCAGAGGCGTCCTCTCCGGCGCGCATCAGCGATGTGGGTTGCGGAGGATTTTGAAACGAGCATCAAGAATCCTGCAGCAGCGTAGATTACCCTGGGCGCCCCCAGCTTTGATGCAGGAGGGTCTACAGCCAGAAGCGACCTCTCTGCACGCTTAGCATCATGCGCGAGCGAGCCGGTGGATGGGATGAACAACGCGTTTCGGGTTTAGGGTTTAGGGCTTAGGGTAAGGGTATAGGGTTTGGGGTTTGGGGTTTGGGGTTTAGGGTTTAGGGTTTAGGGTTTAGGGTTTAGGGTTTAGGGTTTAGGGTTTAGGGTTTAGGGTTTAGGGTTTAGGGTTTAGGGTTTAGGGGTGTTAGAGGGTTTAGAAGTGATAGGGGGCTTTAGCGTTTAGGAGCTCGGGGTTCAGGAGTTTGGGGTTTCGGGTTTGGGGGTCTAGGGTTAGACTTCTCTGCAACCCTACACCCCAAACCGTAAAACCTAAGCCCTAAACCTCAAACCCCTTAACCCTCAACCCTAAACCCCCAAAACCCAAACCCCAAACCCTAAACCCCAGACCCTAAACCCTAAACCCCATGAACCCTAAACCCCATCAACCCTAAACCCCAAACCCTAAACCTTAAACCCCATCAACCCTAAACCCCAAACCCTAAACCCCAAACCCTCTGAACCCCCCAGAACCCGCCACCTGCGACCGAAGGCACAGGGCGGGATCGAACCCGTGGAGTTCGGTGCACTCCGTGACCTGGGGCGCATTTAGGGTTTAGGGTTTAGGGTTCAGGGTTTAGGGTTTAGGGTTTAGGGTTTAGGGTTTAGGGTTTAGGGGTTTTGGGGTTTTGGGGTTTAGGGTTTAGGGTTTAGGGGTTAGGCTTTCGGGTTTAGGGTTTAGGGCATAGGGCATAGGGCATAGGGTTTAAGCATGCGCGTAGCTGTTGATGGAAGTTTACACACCCCAACAGCTTAAACCCCTGAACCCCAACTTTCGGGTTTGGGGTTTGGGGTTTGGGGTTTGTGGGGTTTGGGGTTTGGGGTTTGGGGTTTGGGGTTTGGGGTTTGGGGTTTGGGGTTTGGGGTTTGGGTTTGGGGTTTGGGGTTTGGGGTTTGGGGTTTGGGGTTTGGGGTTGACACGGACTTGAAGTCAATGCGAGGGTTTGGGGTTTGGGGTTTGGGGTTTGGGGTTTGGGGTTTGGGTTCCAGGGGCCTTAGGGAGGCTATCGGGCGCTTTAGGGTGTTTAGGGCGCAGGGATCCAGGCTTAGGGTTTCGGATATCGGGCTTAGGGGATTTTGGGGCTTGGGGTTTGGGGGTTCTAGGGTTTGAGTAGGAATGAGGCGAGGGCTTGTCTGTCTGCTTTGAGGAGGGGGGTGTTACGGTTTACCATAACCCTAAATCCTAAATCTTAAACCTGGGTTAAGAGTGCCAGGGCCCCAGGGCTCTGGATACCCAGAACCTCTGCACCCGCAAGGACTCAACAAGCCCAACCCTACACCTCCCAAACCCCCGAAGCCCGAAACCCTAAACCCTTTAAGCCCTAAAGCCTGAAAACCCTAAACCCTCTACACCCTAAGCCCTAAACCCTAAACTCTAAACCCTAAACCCTAAACCCTAAAGCCTGAACCCTAAACCCTAAACCCTAAACCCTAAACCCTAAACCCTAAACCCTAAACCCTAAACCCTAAACCGCAAGGAGGTCCCAGGAGCCTCCTGTCCCAGGTCCAGCGTCTGATCTATCCCAGGCTGCATCCTCACCAAACCCAGGCTCTTGAGGTGTAGGGTTTAGGGTTTAGGGTTTAGGGTTTAGGGTTTAGGGTTTAGGGTTTAGGGTTTAGGGTTTAGGGTTTAGGGTTTAGGGTTTAGGGTTTAGGGTTTAGGGTTTAGGGTTTAGGGTTTAGGGTTTAGGGTTTAGGGTTTAGGGTTTAGGGTTTAGGGTTTAGGGTTTAGGGGTTTAGGGGTTTAGGGTTAGGGTTTAGGGTTTACGGTTTAGGATTCAGGGGTTTAGGTTTAGGGGTTTGGGGTTTAGGGGTTAGGGTTTAGGGTTTACGGTTTAGGATTCAGGGGTTTAGGGGTTTAGGGGTTTAGGGGTTTAGGGGTTTAGGGGTTTAGGGGTTTAGGGATTTAGGGGTTTAGGGGTTTAGGGGTTTAGGGGTTTAGGGGTTTAGGGGTTTAGGGGTCTAGGGGTCTAGGGGGTTTAGGGCTCCAGAGACTTACGGAATCATTCAAGGTGTGGAAATTTGGGGTTTTTTTAGGGCTTTAGGTATCTTGGGAAACTCACCCAATACCTTACAGCAAGAACTCCCTAAAGCCCCTAAACTCTAAACCCTCGTACCCCAATAAAAGAAAGTAACCAGAAAACTCAGCAAGAAATCTCTCAAACCCCTGAACCCTAAACGCTAAACCCTAAACCCTGAACCCTGAACCCTAACCCCTCAACCGCGCGGTCCTCTGAAGATGAACGGCCCAGGTGTTTGCCAGCCTCGAGGGGGGGCGAGGGTGAAGGTTGTCACAGCTGACCCGAGCCAGCCCTGCCAACCTTGCGCAACCCCACAAGAGTTGAGGGTTTAGGCTTTAGGGTTTATTTAGGGTTTAGGGTTTAGGGTTTCGGGTTTAGGGTTTAGGGTTTAGGGTTTAGGGTTTAGGGTTTAGGGTTTAGGGTTTAGGGTTTAGGGTTTAGGGTTTAGGGTTTAGGGTTTAGGGTTTATGGCTTAGGGCTTAGGGCTTAGGGCTTGGGGTTTAGCGCGTAGCGCAAGCCCAAGACCCGGAACCCTGGATCCAACCCCTTCCACCTGTACAGAATATGCTTCCTAATCGAGAACTCGCAACATGCGTACCTTAAATATCCATCCCCCTACGTACGAAACCCTTTAAGGAATCGTGTGTAGGAGCCACATCCCGAAAACGGGACCCCCTTCACCTGAACCCAAAAGTAACCTAGGAAACAAAAATGTTTAAAGGGGCTTGTACGGGAACCTACACCCTAAACACAGGGAATCAGGGCCTACTCTGGGTCCTAGTTTCCCTGAACCGAAGATCCTAACAGTCCACACCCTGCACCGACGGGCTTAAGAGTGCAGATGCGTCGTTTTTGTGCTTTAGGGGTTTAGGCTTTCGTAGGATTAGGGCTTAGCGCTTGGGGTGTAGCGTCCACACACATCATAGACATCAACTGACTTCCCTAACCCTAAACCATAAACCCTAAACCCTAAACCCTAAATTTTGTCGTAGCTGAAGTCCGACGCAATCACCGAGGCTGCGACACCGTTGCTTGCGTCGGGATCTGGCCGCGGGGCTGCGGGAAAGGGTTCAGGGTTTAGGGCTTAGGGTTTAAGGCTTTGGGTTTAGGGCTTAGGGCTTAGGGCATAGGGCTTAGGGCTTAGAGCTTGCAGCTCCAAATCAAAACTGCAAAGGCGGCCCAAGCTTCAAACTTTCGGTGGGTTTAGGGTTTATGGTGTAGGATTTAGGGTTTAGGGTTTACGGTTCAGGGTTTAGGGTTTAGATGAACTGTTCTGAGCACGCAATGCGGAGTTCGGATCCCTAAACACTGCCGGAAGACGCATGTGACGTCTTGCGCGTGGCCATGCAGCCGCTGTGTCTGCATCATTCGTATACGAAGCAACACGGGGTTGGCCTTTAAAACTCTCTGAAAAATCTGTATATATAGGGTCCCTTATAAACCCAAATAAGGAAAACATAAAATGCCCCCAAAAGCAACCTAGAACAACTCGCAAACACCGCATAACCTGCAAGAACACCACTTCTCCTTCGGAGGACGGCTTGAAAACACACAGTCCTTGAAAGAAACACAAAGCAATCGGGCGAACTTGCCCTAAATCCCGAAACCCTAGCCCCAAACCCTGAACCCCAGACCCCGAAACCCTAAACCCCAAACCCTGAACCCTAAACCCTAAACCCTAAACCCTAACCCCTAAAACCTCGCTCCATGCTGGGCGGGAGTCGGAGCCTCCAGACTCCAAACCTCCACGACATACGGGACAAAGGCGACGATGGCTTCGCTGATCTCCAGCCTTACCGCGCAAAGCTGTGGGGACTTCCGGGGCTTGGGGTGTGGGGTTTAGGGTTTAGGGTTGGGGCTTAGGGCATAGGGTTTAGGGTTTGGGGTTTAGAGTCTAGGGTTTAGGGTTTAGGGTTTAGGGTTTAGGGTTTAGGTTTAGGGTTTAGGGTTAGGGCTTGGGGTTTTTGGTAGTCTTGTTTCCCAAACGCTAGGTCATGAAACCTCCAGCCCTTAAACCCTATAGCGTCGCTGATAGGTTCCCAGAGTGGGGGTGCTGTCGGTTTGGGGTCTCTGGGGTCAGGGTTGAGAGTTTTGGGTTGGTTTAGTGATTGGATTTTGCTAAGGGCTCAGCGCTTGCAATAGCTTCCCGATATAAATCCCGAGCAACGCAGGGTTCTGCCGGTCATGCGTGTGACTATATACTGTCCTGAGCATGCAAGTGCCAAGCGCCCCTAACCCTTCCCTAACAGAACCCCATGTTAGGTAGGGCGTAAAGATTACACCCTACACCTTACACCCGAAACCCTAAACCCTAAAGCCCAATCCTCCCCCCTCCCTGTGATTCAAGGTTCGGCTTTAGGGTTTAGTGTTGTCCGTGGTTCGGCTCGGGTTTAGGGTTTGGGAGTTTAGGCACAGTTTAGGGTCTAGTGTTGAGGGTTTAGGGATAAGGGTTGAGCCCTAAACCCTAAACCCTAAACCCTGAACCCTAAACCTTAAACCCTAAACCCTAAACCCTAAACCCTAAACCCTAAACCCTAAACCCAATTGAAACCCCCAGTTCCCCATGAGGCCGTGGGGCCAGATCATGGTGTTGGCGGTGTTGCCTTTGAGGGAAGGATTTGGGGTTTAGGGTTTAGGGTTTAGGGTTTAGGGTTTAGGGCTTAGGGTTTAGGGTACGGGGTTGGAGGTTTGGGTTTAAGGGTTGAGGGGTTAGTAGGCACATGGCTGTGGCTCCAACATCTTTCTCTGAAACCCTGCCCCACAACCCCCCCCTCAGCCCTCGAACCCTAAACCCTGGACCCTAAACCCTGAACCCCAAACCCTACCTAAACCCTATACCCTAAACCGCAAGCCCTAAACCCTATCAGAACCTCTCAGCCTTTAATCCCGAAAAGCAAACCCCAAACCCTGAGTTCACAGTCTTTAAGAACCCGGAGATTCCTTGGGGGTTTAGGGTTTAGGGTTTAGGGTTTAGGGTTTAGGGTTTGGGGTTTGGGGTTTGGGGTTTGGGGTTTAGGGTTTAGGGTTTAGGGTTTGTAGCGCTTAGGGCTCCCTAAACCCTAAACCCCAGACCCCAAAGGCCACAAAAAGGTGCCCAGGGTTTAGGGCTTAGGGATTTGGGTTTAGGGTTTCATTTTCGGGCTGAAGCCATAATTTCTAAGAGCAGACAACGGCACAAACAAAAACAAAACAAAAACCAACCTAATCCTTTGAAGCGGGGCAAGCATACAGCCAAAAACACGTGTGAG
Source organism: Symbiodinium natans (assembly GCA_905221605.1). Classification (NCBI taxonomy): domain Eukaryota; class Dinophyceae; order Suessiales; family Symbiodiniaceae; genus Symbiodinium; species Symbiodinium natans. The sequence goes on from CAJNDS010002534.1 coordinate 75,689, forward strand.
ATTCAAACGTCTCTTTCCTTCATGGGCAAGCTAGAAGCCCTAAATACACCTAGTTGCCGAGTACACTGCTGGGACTGGGCCAATAAATGGTTAACCTTTCAATTATGGTAGGATCCTGTATAATCCGAAAGGTCAAAGGTCACCTACTCAGCTGTGTGAACCCTGCACCCTAAACCCCAAGCCCCAAACCCCAAACCCCAAACCCCAAACCCTAAACCCTAAACCCCAAACCCTAAACCCCAAACCCTAAACCCCAAACCCTCAACGGGAAGCCGAGGCGCTCTTACAGGCGCTCACCAAAAGCAGCTTCCTTGGGAGCACCTCGAGGTTGGGGAGTCGAACAAGGGGCTCTGAAAACCCTAACCCCTACAAATCGTTTAGGGTTTAGGGTTTGGGGTTTAGGGTTTAGGGTTTAGGGTTTGGGGTTTGGGGTTTGGGGTTTGGGGTTTGGGGTTTGGGGTTTGGGGTTTGGGGTTTGGGGTTTGGGGTTTGGGGTTTGGGGTTTGGGGCTTGGGGCTTGGGGCTTGGGGTTTCGGACGTCGGGTTTAGGGTTTCGGGTTTAACCCTAAACAGGGCATACGGCTTAGGAGTTCGGCTTTAACGTTTAGAAATTTGAACGCTTCGGGTTTACGATTGAGGGCGTGGTGGAGAGTTGAGGTTTGAGGTGTAGCATAAGCCCAAAATCCAAAGCATAAAACCCTAGATCAACCCAGAATTCTAAACCCCAACCCTAGAGCCAAACCCAAAACCCCGAGACCCCCAACAACCTGCCTACATGGTTTCTGGGCACCCAACTCCATGATAGTACTACAAACGGACCCCCTGGACAGCCATAACCATAAGGTTTAGGGTTTAGCGTTTGGGGTTCAGGGTTCAGGGTTCAGGGTTCGGGGTTCGGGGTTTAGGGTTCAGGGTTTAGGGTTTAGGGTTTAGGGTTTAGGGTTTAGGGTTTAGAGTTTAGGGCTTAGGGTTTAGGGTTTAGGGCTTCCTTGAGTCCCAAACCCCCAAGCCCCGAAGCCCAGTCAGATTTCGTCCTAAACCCCAACCCCGAACCCCTAAACCTCAACCCCTAACCCCTAAACCCTAAACCCTAAACCCTAAACCCCAAACCCTAATCATTAAGGCCCCAAAAGAACTGCCTCGCCATCCGACGGCGCCGGTCGCGGCGGCAGCGCCGCGCATTCGCGGTCGAAGCGGTAGGCCAGGGGAGGCTTGATCACCAGCACCGGGACACCTGGTTTAGGGTTTAGGGTTTAGGGTTTAGGGTTTAGGGTTGAGGGTTGAGGGTTGAGGGTTTAGGGTTGAGGGTTTAGGGTTTAGGGTTTAGAGATCACCAGCACCGGGACACCTTGTAGGGCTTAGGGTTTGAGGGTTTGAGCGAGGGTTTGAGGGTTTGAGGGTTTGAGGGCTTGAGGGTTTGAGGGTTTCAGGGTTTGAGGGCTTGAGGGTTCTTAGGGTTTGAGTGCTGAGAGTTTTTAGGGTTTGAGGTTCTTAGCGCTTGGGGGTCTAGGGCAGGGCGTAGATGCCCCTGTATACATGCGAGGATTTTGGAAAGCTTGCGTCGAATTGTACAGTGTTTCCAAGTATGGGCCCTTAATTTGGATGCCTTGCTATAAACGGTATACACACTCTACATAATGAGGGGCCATACTTCGGATCCCTATAGGACCATGAGGGAATACTATTCGTAACTATTCCGACCCCTATATTACCTAGCATGGCCTTTAAAACCCTCTGAAGAACATGAGCCCATTAAACCCAATCAGAGAAAAAGCTAAAATATCCCAAAAGTCTACCTAGCTACTAAGGGCACATGGTTCCAACCTTCGAATTATAAAGTCTGGGCCAAGACTAATGGTTTCGGGCTTCGGGCTTTAGGGCCTTACGAAGGTAGGGGGTTGCGTCCAACCTTAAGCCCTAAATGCCAAACCCTAAACCCTAAACCGCAAACCCTAAACCCTGCCTTATAGCCACACTGCAAGGGAGGTACGTAATGTTCCCTTGGTTTGTATACAGACAAGAAATTACCCCAAGCCACTGAACTTCATGTGCAAGGTGTCCAAAGACCTCAACTCTTCACCCTAAGCCCCACTGCCACGAAAGATAGTCATGGTGTAAGTACAAAACCTTAAACCCTGAAACCCTAAACCCTAAACCCTAAACCCTAAACCCTAAACCCTGTGAACCTTAAACCCCTCATTTTGCAGGTTCTGGAGGTCCCAAACCAAAAGCCAGCATCACTCTTGCAGCCCCCTTAGAGAACGCCGGTTGATAGCCGAGTTCGGGATCTTCAGGTGGGCTAGGATTTGGGGGGGTTTTCCGAACATGGGGTTCGTTTTTGGGGTCCTTATTATCAGACAATCCTACTATTTGGGGGTCTATCCTAGGGGTCCCTTATTGTCGTAAACTCCTATTTGGCTTTAGGGTCAGGATCCCTAGAGCCCGGCCTCCTAGCATGTCCATCGCGATGGTCGAGGTGAAGCGGAGCAGGACCTTACTGTGGGCATCCCCCTAAAAAACTCTTTAAGGGATTTTATAGGGTACCTTTTATCTATATATATATATATACACCCTTTAGGGGATTATATGGGGTACCTCATTCCCCCATTCCCTACTAACCAACAGCAAGGGACAGGAGATCGCTGGCGGATCCGATTGTCCCAGGGCTGCACGGCGCAGTCGCGCAGCTGGCGCAGGCTGTAGCCGGCCATGGTCCCTGCAGCAGCCAGTGCCTAAAAACCGGCGGTTGAACATTCCTAACCCTAAACCCTAAACCCTAAACCCCAAACCCCAAACCCCAAACCCTAAACCCTAAACCCCCATTGGTTGCAAAATCCTGAACCCTAAACCCTGAACTGTGTCTTCTTTGCCTTTTTTGTTTGAGAGGGGGGAGGGTCCCTTAAACTCTCCGAAGCCATGTGAAGTTGCAGTGCACATTTGCTCTGAGACCTGAACCCTAAATCCAAAATTTAAACCCCCCAACCCTAAACCCCAAACCCTAAACTAACCCTAAACCTAAACCCCAAACCCCAAACCCCAAACCCCAAACCCTAAACCCCAAACCCCAAACCCCAAACCCTGCGCCTGCGGCCACGCGCTGCTCAAAGGACGGCACGCCGGTTCCCTGCCGATACCCGGACAGCTCGCCCGTAGCCCGAAAGACCTCCAGGCTCCACCAGCCAGGATCCTCACTTTAGGGACTCCAGGGTTTAGGGTTTAGGGTTTGGGGTTTAGGGTTCAGCCTAGGGGTTTCCGAAAATGGGGTTTTTGAGGGTTTTTCTAAGGGGATTCTATTCTATTTGGGGTATAAAAGCGGTACCCATATGTTGGGAAATACCCACTTAGGGTTTAGGCTTTGGGGGCTTGGGGGGTTGGGGTTTAGGGTGTAGAGCTTCGGGTGATAGGGTGCAGGGGTGAGGGTGTAGCGTGTAGGGTGCAGGTTTTGGAGTTTCGGGTTACGGGGAGCAGGGTTTTAGGATGTGATGGTTTGGCTTGGGGGCCCAGGACCCTAAACTCGAAACCCGCTAGGCAGTGAGCCCTGTAGATCCTCAACACTCACAAAGGATAACTTGGCACTGAACCCTAAACCCCTAAACCCCCAGACCCCTACAAACTCTAAACCCAAAACGCCCAAACCCTAAACCCTAAACCCCTGCACCCAAGACACTCGCCCCAAGGCTCCCTGAACGAATCAAAACCACCTCAGCCCTGAACCCTAAACCCTAAACCCTAAACCCTAAACCCTAAACCTGCAGGGGCTGTCCTCCTCCACCACCCCCAACTCCTCCTCGGAACCGGTGGGGTGTGCCAAGGTCGCTGCCAAGCCGTAGAAGACCTGGGACTGGAAGGAAGGGGATTAAGGGCTTAAGGGATTAAGGGTTTGGGGTTTAGGGTTTAGGGTTTAGGGTTTAGGGTTTAGGGTTTAGGGTTTAGGGTTTAGGGTTTAGGGTTTAGGGTTTAGGGTTTAGGGTTTAGGGTTTAGACTTTACGGTTTAGGGTTTAGGGTTTAGGGCTTAGGGTTTAGGGTTTAGGGTTTAGGGCTTAAGGATTGCCTGTGTATGGCGTAGCCGGTGTTCGGGGTGTAAGGGGTTTGGGGTTTAGGAGCTTTAGGACGTTTTTTTGGCTTTGGGGGGTTCAAGGTTCAGGGTTGTTGGGCATGAGGCAGAGGTGCTCGGGTTTCGGGGTTGGGGTGTTGGGACGGGTTACTTCAGGCAAGTATGGCTTGCTTGAGGGGGAACCTTCGCGGACGAAGGAAGGAACCTTAACCCCGAAACCCTCAACCCTAAACCCCGAAGCCCTGAACCCCAAAGCCTAAAACTCCAACAAGGGGCCAGAGGAAGCAGCCCTGTGCCGCCCAGCACCAAAAGCAACTCATTGGCGGCATCCCCGACGCGGACAGGCTCGGGCTCAACCTTTCAGGGCTTTCAAAGGGTTTAGGGTTTAGGGCTTAGGGTCTAGGGTTTAGCGTTTACGGTTCGGTGTTCCAGCATTTAGATAGGAACGTAGGGTTCATGTAGGATTTCCACGAGCCCTACCTCCGTGAGGTGTTTCGGGCTTGGGGGAGTTGGGACTTCGCCACACGTTCGCACCCTTACCGCCAACCTAAACCCAAACCCCTACACCCTAAACCCAAAACCCTAAGCCCCAAACCCTAAATCCTAAACCCTTTCCTGTTTCGGGTTTAATTTGGGGTTTAGGTCTAGGCTTTAGGGTGGCTAGCAAGATGTCTCCAGGGCGACCAGGGCGACTGAACTAACCCCAAACTTTCACAACCCCAACAGCCCTAAGCCCTAAACCGTAAGGGTGTAGGGTTTAGGGTTTAGGGGCTGGTTCTTAGTATGGAATGGGGGAATTAGGACCCTATAGATACCCTTTAAGGGAGTATATAGGGCCCTAAGAAACAGGGGGGAATCTCTAGAAGACCCCCCGAGAACTCCTGCACCCCCAAGCACCCCAAAGCACACAAGCGCCTCTGTCGCCTATATCCTATACCCTAAACCGTAAACCCGCGTACGATTTGAAGCCTTCACAAGCTCTGACAACCCCTAAAACATCAAGCTCCGCCGTCGCCCCTTGTACAAATCCAGCTGAGTGTTGAAACTTCAGCAACTTTAAACCGTAAACACAAAACCCTACACCCCAAACCCCAAACCCTACACCCCAAGCCCCAACCCCCAAACCCCAAACCCTGAAACCCCAAGCCTCAAGCTCAAGCCATGAACCCCAAACCCCAAACCTCAAATTCTAAACCCCAAACCCTAAACCCTAAACCCTAAATTTTAAACCCCACAACCCCTCTGTACCTTGACATGCTTCGGTTACGCGCCTGATCCTAAACCCCAAACCCTAATTAAACCCTAAACCCTAAACCCTAACGCCTGATCCCACAGGGCCCAGCTGGCGGAGGCCCCCGTGTCCGCGGCGGACGTCGCGACGCTTTGGGAAGCCCGCCTGTGGATTTCTGAGGGTTTGGGGTTTAGGGTTTAGGGTTTAAGGTTTAGGGTTTAGGGTTTAGGGTTTTGGGGTCAGGGTTTAGGGTTTAGGGGTATAGGGTTAAGGGCAGGTTTCGGAGGTTTGGGCAAAGGGTCTTACGGGTTTTCTAAAGTTTGGGGCTGAAGGGTACAGGGGTTTGGGTGAGCGGGTCTGAAATGAAACCCTAGACCCTTTCTGGGAGTTGATCAAAGTACCTGTTCCCCAAAATACCCTACATGTCCCTTATAAACCAATAAGGAAGGACACCAATACATCAAACCGTATGGAAACCCTAACCCTAAACCCTAAACCCGAAACCCTAGACCCTAAACCCTAAACCCCACAGGTAAAAAGGACCAGGGCGCCATTTGAAGCTGGCCGGAGCCGAGAGCAGTAGGTAGGCCAGGGGCTCCTCCCGCAGCTTGGGGCGTTTTTGGCAGCGTTCTTGGAGGTTCATGGCACTTATTAACCAATTATAACTGTACTTACAAGGGTTCAGGGTTCAGGGTTGAGGGTTTAGGGTTTAGGGCTTAGGGCTTAGGGTTTAGGGTTTAGGGTTTAGGGTTTAGGGTTTAGGGTTTAGGGTTTAGGGTTTAGGGTTTAGGGTTTAGGGTTTAGGGTTTAGGGTTTAGGGCTATAAGTGTACTTACAACTGTACCTGTAACCATATTAGGGCACTTAAGGGGCCAAAAAGTGGGTTGTACTTGGTACCATGGACCTCCAGGGTGTAGCTTCTGAGATGCGGACTTGCCCCTGGACATTGATTAATCATAATCATGAGCATAACATCCTGGTCATAGAGTGTGTGTGTCTATATATATATATATATATATTTTTTTTTGGTAAGAATAATGATAGCTCATCATACTCATACATCATAGTAGGAAGAGGAATGTGCAGGGTTTTCAAAGTATGTCAGGGTTTCAGGGTTTAGGGTTTAGGGTTTTGGGTTTTAGGCTTAGGAACTCTATTCAACGTTCTAGAGCACTTCGGGCTATCCGTGCCCGGAGTCGCAAGCTCTCGAGACCCAATCATACCTTCGAAGTGTCAAGGAGCTTCCTAACTGGGGTTGCTGGGCCCTACACTGGGTAAGGAATATTGTATCAAAAGGAGGCAAGGACACAAGGATCCTAGCAACCCCAAAAACCCCTTTACCCGAAACCCGAAACACTCAATCCGAGCTGCTACTGTCTTCGTCTTTGGGGGAGACCCTGGACCTAGACCTAGACCCCCAACCGCTCCACGGGAACAGTGAGGAGGAAGTGGAGCGTGATGGTGGCGTCGCTTCCAATGGAAAGGCTGCTGGAGCTGAGGCGGAGAAGGTCTGCTGCCAAAGGATACCTGGGGGTAGTCTGAGAACCCCCCCAAACCCTAAACCATAAACCCTAAACCTGAAACCCTAAACCCTAAACCTTAAAGGGACCCTAAACCCTAAACCCTAAACCCTAGACCCTAGACCCTAAACCCTACGAGGACCCAAAACCGTAAACCCTAAAGCTCAGGTTCTAGGCTTCCGGTCCTCGTACTGCGTTATCGACACGAACTATATAACAAGAGGGTACTACGAAGCTGTACTGTTCTGGAAATCATGCCAACAGGAGGAAGTCTTGAGATGTAAACTTTTCTGGATGTCCAAGAAACACAACAGATGCTGACAGAATATAGAATCTCCTTCAAATCTAGGATCAAAGCAAAGCGCAATCGAATCAAGATCGCACATGAATAGCAGCGTACCAGATAAGCTTGGCAATTTCATTTAATGAAAGCATGAAAGGCGAAATCAAGAAAGGCCAGGCAAGTACGCCCAAATACAATCAACCCTAGTCCGTATACAAGCTAAGCCCCCAACAGACCCTAAGAAGGAAAGAGGGAAACATCAGGGTCCCCTAAACCCTAAACCCTAAACCCTAAACCCTAAACCCTAAACCCTAAACCCTAAACCCTAAACCCTCAACCCACTCCTCCTCTTAAAGGGATTTGGAGGCCTTAGACTCTTCAAACGGTGCCCCGTTCGGGGAGGTTGCAGGAAGAACAAGTCAACAAGCATGAGACCTAAGCATCAGACACCCTGAACGCCACAATAAACCATGCAAGCTCAATACACCTCTACAAGGAACACACCCCAAACCCGAAACGCGCCACCCTGTAGGCCCCTATTCCCCGACTCAAATCTTCTAAACGCTATCAACAACTGCAAGCCCAAACCAACAAACCCTAGATCCCCCAGGCCCTAATTCCTGGGCTCCGAACCCTAAACCTAACCCCCCAAAACCCTGAAGCCTAAACCCTAATTAAGCCCTCAACCCCTAAACCCTAAACCCTAAACCCTAAGCCCTAAACCCTAAACCCTAAACCCTGAACCCTAAACCCTAAACTGCGCCGCGGCGCAGCCGGGGCGGCCACTCCCCAAACGGGGAGCTGTGGCCACGGCGTTGGCTGCTGAGGCGGCCGCTGCAGGAGCCTTGGTTGCTTGGGGTTTCGGGGTTTCGGGCTTTTGGGGTTTGGGGTTAAGGGTTAGGGGTTAGGGGTTAGGGGTTTAGGGTTTAGGGTTTCGGTTTTGGGTTTACGGTTTGGGGTTGGGTGTGTAGCAGGGTTGAAGGGAGCCTCTTTCGCACTGCCAAATCTTCCGCAAGTCTTTAGGCTTTAGGTCACATTACAAGGCTTTAAGGGCTTTAAGCGTAGGGTGTAGGGTGCCAGTCTAGGAATGCTGCAGCTTTGGCCAGGGACCCAGTCGCGTCTCCACCGTCCATGGGGCGGCATCTTCCCCTTCGCAGCGAGCACCCTAAACCCTAAACCCTAAAAAGTTTGTCAAACCTGGAACGCTGCTTGGGGCCTGGGGCTTCGGGTTTCGGGTTCAGGGCTGAGGGCCTAGGACTTAGGCTTTGCCTTCACCCTAAACCCTATAACCCAACGGCCCTATAGCCTTAGATATCCCTGTAGCCCTGGGGCTTCACAACCCTACAGCCAATCATCCCAAAACCCGCCACGCCCCAGTTCAGGAAACCCTTGACAACCCTGAAGTCCTGTTGACACCCCGAAACCCTCGACCCTAACCCTAAACCCTAAACCCTAAACCCTAAACCCTAAACCCTAAACCCTAAACCCTAAACCCTAAACCCTAAACCCTAAACCCTAAACCCTAAACCCTAAACCCTAAACGCCCGGCCTTGCAGCGCCACAGCGGCGGGTGGATTCCAGAGGGCCACGGAGAAGGCCACGTGGCTCCCCGCGGCGAGCGCGTAGGGGAGGTGGAGGAGGGCCGATTGGCCCTCGACTCCTGGGTCGCCCTCTAGGGTTTAGGGTTTAGGGTTTAGGGCTTAGGGCTTTAGTGTTTAGGGTCTAGGGTTTAGGGTTTAGGGTTTAGGGTTTAGGGTTTAGCGTGGTTTTTCAGAGGATTTGAGGGGTTTTGAGTGGTTTTGAGGAGTGTTGGGGGGCTCAGGGGGTGTAGGGTTGGGGGTTTCGGAAATTAGGAAGTTTTGATTTAGCGGGTTCAGCCGAAAACCGGAGAGAAAATAAAAACCTAGAAAGCCAAAAGACTGCAAGCGCTGAGGGCCCTAAACCACCTAACCCTTAGCCCTAAACACGAAACCCTGCACCCCAAGCCCTGAACCCTAAACCCAAAACCCTAAACCCTAAACCCTAGTACCCTAAACCCTAAACCCGGAACCCGAAACAAACCGCTGGCCACCCAGGCTCGACAGGTCGTTCCCAGCGGCAGGCCGTGGTGAATCTGAAACCTGGGTTTAGGGTTTAGGGTTTAGGGTTTAGGGTTTAGGGTTTAGGGTTTAGGGTTTAGGGTTTAGGGTTTAGGGTTTAGGGTTTAGGGTTTAGGGTTTAGGG
>CAJNDS010002534.1:90000-92500 GCA_905221605.1 Symbiodinium natans
GGTTTAGGGTTTGGGGTTTAGGGTTTAGGGTTTAGGGTTTGGGGTTTAGGGTTTAGGGTTTGGGGTTTAGGGCTTAGGGCTTAGAGGCCTGTGCCGCAACTGAATGCACGTCGCATTGACGCTGCGCTTCGGGAGTTTTCGAGGGCAGAGGGCTTTTGGGGCTCCTAAACCCTATAAGGCTTCTAGCCAGGCACACGAGTGCAAACACAAACAAAAAGAAGAAGACACGGCCAAAAGAAGATATATGGGTGAAATCCTAATGCTTCTTCTAGGAACCCCCCAAAAGGGTACCCCTCTTTTCGGAAACCCCCCCCTATCCCTTCATTATTATGAAAGGCGTTCAAGGGTGCACACCCTCAGCCCTATGCTTAGGGTTTAGAGTTTGGGGTTTAGGGTTTAGGGTTTAGGGTTTAAGGCTTAGGGTTTAGGGTCTTTGGGCTTAAGCTCTGGATCCGAGCGACGTCGAAGGGCGCCGGCAGCGCAAAGGAGAGGCTGGCACCGGTACCTGAGGTCGCAAGCCTCAGCTGAAGGGGTTTGGGGTTTAGGTTCTAGGGGTTTACGGGTTTAGGGGTTTATTGGTTTAGGGGTTTAGGGGTTTAGGGTTGAGGGTTGAGGGTTGAAGGGTTTAGGGGTTGAGGAGCCTAGGGTTGTAGGGTTGTAGGGTGTTAGGCTTTAGGGTTGAGGAGCTTAGGGTTAGGGTTCAGGGTTGAGGAGCTTAGGGTTTAGGGTATGGGCATGTTGAGTTGAGGAGCTCAGGGTTGTAGGGTTGTAGGGTCTCAGGGTTTAGGGTTGAGGGGGTTAGAGTTTAGGGTTTGGGGCTTTAGGGTTGAGAAGCTTATGGTGTTAGGGTTTAGGCTTTAGGGTGGAGGAGCTTAGGGTTTAGGGTTTCGGGTTGAGGAGCTTAGGGTTGTAGGGTTTAGTAGAGGTGCTTAGGGTTTAGGGTTTGGGCCTCAGGGATTAGGGTTGAGGAACCCTCTGCCCGAAACCAGGATCCAAACGCGCACGCTTGAGTCTTGCACCCTTGTAGGTTTCCAAAATGCATCCTTCAAAAAGCCCTGAACCCTAAAACCCTAAAACCCTAAACCCTAAACCCTAATCCCTAAACTTCCACCCTAAGCTTGAAACCCCACGCTCCCTAAGGGCTTCCCACAAACTCAATGGCTCAAGGTCGGAGCTTTGGCAACCCCAAGAGTGGCGAAACCACCCTAAACCCTAAACCGTAAGGGTTGAGGGTTGAGGGTGTAGGGTTTAGGGTTTAGGGTTTAGGGTTCAGGGTTTAGGGTCTAGGGTGTAAGGAAAGGGGTTTGGGGTTTCTCGGCCCGTATCCAAGCAACCCTACGAAGCCTCTCGCTCCAAGAAGCCCCTTTACAGCCCTTCAGGCGTGCAGATGCTACTCTCCGACGTACATGGAAGCCATGGAAGACCCCCCCTGAACTCCTCAAAACCTAGCATAGAAACACGGACCCTTGCAGCAACACAAGACCAACACTGGGCTTGAGTGAATTGAAAGAATAGCCATCCCTACTTCGGATCGCGGCGCGAGGAAGAACGACACACCAGGGAGTGCTCTCCTACGAATAGGATCCGAGCATGCACCCTGATAGTGGTTCAGCAGCCAAACAAAACCCCTAAACGCAAACTTCGAATTAAACTACCAAATCCTGAGCCCTAAACCCCCTACTACATCCGAAATCCTAAGCCCGAAACCCGTAAACTCCCTAAACACCTAACCCCTAAACCCCTAAACCCCTGAACCCTAAACCCCCCAAACCCCCAAACCCCTAAACCCCTAAACCCCTGAATCCCTAAACCCCTAAACCCCCAAACCCCTATAGCCCCAAACCCCAAAACCCCAAAACCCCTAAACCCCCAAACCCCTAAACCCCCGAAACCCCTAAACCCCTAAACCCCTAAACCCCTGAACCCCGAAACCCCTGAACCCCTAAACCCCGAAACCCCAAAACCCCAAAACCCCAGAGCCCCTCAGGCCCTAAAGCACTAAACCCTAAACCCCCCAAAGCCCGAAACCCTAAACCGCCCTAAACCCCTGACCCCAAAACCTAAACCTCTAAATCCCTAATCCTAAACCCTAAACCCTAAACTCTGAACCCTAAACCCTAAACCCTAAACCCCGACTTTCCTAAACCCCATCATCCGGACCTGGCGACTCTAGTGCCCAGGGCAGCGCCGACGCCCGGAAGGCCGTGGCGGCGTTGTAGAAGCTGGTCTCGATGACCTCGGGTTCAATATTGTTTTAACTTTAGGGTTTAGGGTGTGGGGTTTAGGGTTTAGGGTTTGGGGTTTAGGGTTTAGGGTTTAGGGTTTAATTAGGGTTTAGGGTTTAGGGTTTAGGGTTAGGGTTTAGGGTTAGATGAGTTTGGATGGGCTTAGACGGGTCTAGATAGGCTCGGATGTGCTTAGATGGGTTTAGGTGTTTCAGGGGCTGGCTTGGGGGGTTTACAGTTTAGGTTATCCCGAGGGCTTAGGTCTTCTGGGGCTG
>CAJNDS010002534.1:97500-100000 GCA_905221605.1 Symbiodinium natans
GAAGCCCAAACCCTGAACCGCCCTTGAATCGCGCATGTTGCAGCAAGTCGTGGTTTCCTGTTTTAGGTTCATACACTAAGGGTTGTGGTATTTTGGGTGTATATTTGAGAACCTCTATTTTGAGGAAGACCCGTGCAGTGTTAAGGATCTAGGTTGAAGGTTTAGGGTTTAGGGTTTAGGGTTTAGGCTTTAGGGTTTCGGGGTTAGGGGCTTAGGCTCTACAAGGATAGGTGCAGGCTTACAGGGTTTGTACAAGGGTTTTTAGGGGGCCTGAGCCCTGAACCCTAAACCCTAAAACCTAATACAAACTCTTGGAGTAGAAGGCATTCGCATTGTTTTCGGCTTCAGATTCAGAGCTCGCCGGCCTTGTTTGGACAAGACGTGTGAACAACAACGCATAAGTTCATAGCCTTAAAGCAGACAAGCCCACGCTGCAAGGCCACATTCTCCAAGCTCTGGCTGAAGCAACGCCCGAAGCTCAAGGACTGCAAGCTGCAAGGCAAGGCCACATTCTCCAAACCCTGGTTGAAATCATCTCCGAAGCTCAAGGACTGCAAGCTGCCAGGCAAGGCCACATTCTCCACGCTCTGGTTGAAAGCTCCTCCGAAGCTCAACGACTGCAAGCTGCCAGGCAAGGCCACATTCTCCAAGCTCTGGTTGAAATCATCTCCGAAGTTCAAGGACTGCAAGCTGCCAGGCCAGGCCACATTCTCCAAATTCTGGTTGAAAGCTCCTCCGAAGCTCAACGACTGCAAAAGGCCAGGCAAGGCCACATTCTCCAAGCTCTGGTTGAAATCATCTCCGAAGCTCAAGGACTGCAAGCTGCCAGGCAAGGCCACATTCTCCAAATTCTGGTTGAAAGAATATCCGAAGCTCAAGGACTGCAAGGTACCAGGCAAGGCCACATTCTCCAAGCTCTGGTTGAAAGCGTCTCCGAAGCTCAAGGACTGCAAGCTGCCAGGCAAGGCAACATTCTCCAAGCTCTGGTTGAAATCATCTCCGAAGGTCAAGGACTGCAAGCTGCCAGGCAAGGCCACATTCTTCAAGCTTTGTTTGAAAGCAAACCCGAAGGTCAAGGACTGCAAGCTGTTCGGCAAGGCCACATTCTCCAAGCTCTGGTCAAAAGCATCTCCAAAGCTCAAGGACTGCAAGCTGCCAGGCCAGGCCACATTCTCCAAATTCTGGTTGAAAGAAGATCCGAAGCTCAAGGACTGCAAAAGGCCAGGCAAGGCCACATTCTCCAAGCTCTGGTTGAAGCGTCGCCCGAAGCTCAAGGACTGCAAGCTGTCAGGCAGGGCCACATTTTCCAAGCTCTGCGTAAAATTATCTCCGAAGCTCAAGGACTGCAAACAGCCAGGCAAGACCACATTCTCCAAGCTCTGATTGACATTCTGTACCTCATAGAAGTTTTGTCCGAAGCTCAAGGACCGCAAGCTTCCAGGCAAGACCACATTCTCCAAATTCTGGTTGAAAGAATATCCGAAGCTCAAGGACTGCAAGCTGTTCGGCAAGGCCACGTTCTCCAAGCTGTGGTTGAAATCATCTCCGAAGCTCAATGATTGCAAGCTGCCAGGCAAGGCCACATTCTCCAAGTTCTGGTTGAATTTACGCCCGAAGCTCAAGGACTGCAAGCTGCCAGGCAAGGCCACATTCTCCAAGCTCTGGTTGAAAGCGCTTCCGAAGCTCAAGGACTGCAAGCTGCCAGGCAAGCCCACATTCTCCAAGCTCTGGTTGAAAGCGCTTCCGAAGCTCAAGGACCGCAAGCTGCCAGGCAAAGCCACATTCTCCAAATTCTGGTTGAATTTAAGCCCGAAGCTCAAGGACTGCAAGCTGTCAGGAAAGGCCACCTCCTCCAAGCTCCGATTGAAATTGTTTCCGAAGCTCAAGGACTGCAAGCTGCTAGGCAAGGCCACATTCGCCAAGCTCTGGTTGAAAAAATTTCCGAAGCTCAAGGACTGCAAGCTGCCGGGCAAGGCCACGTTATGCAAACTCTGGTTGTGGCCGAACTTCAAGGACCGCAAGCCCTTTGGCAATTCAACATTCTCGAGACTGAGCTCATCGTAGACTTCCAATGCAGAGATTGCGTCCTTTGCATGTACCTCCATCACAGTCAGGCGTTGGCCGCCATTGGCTCGCAGAAACGCAGCTGCTGCGCGCCCTGCACCAACCTAGGTTGGCCCCCTAAACCTTCTGATATGCAATTCCTCGCACCCAACAATGAGGGAAAACATACTCATGCCAAGGGCAACTTGTTGAACCACATACGTGATGACATCATTCAGAACTTGCGCCAACAGCGGCTTGGAATCGTCCAGGCCATTGCCGCCAGCGACCAAGGCAAGCATACCACCTAGCCGTAAGCCGATGCTTTCCGCGACGCTCTTGCGCAAGTCTTCCACGGTCAGGTTGTCTTCAAGGGATATCTGCACTTCTGAACCATCGAGACCAGAGACCGTCAAGTGCCGGCCGGCAGTTTGGCCATCAAACTCGTCTTGAGACA
>CAJNDS010002534.1:105000-132500 GCA_905221605.1 Symbiodinium natans
TCTGAACGCTAACATCTAAAAATGCAAAATCCTAAAATCTAAAGTCGAAATCCTCAAACCTGAAATCTAAATCCGAAAACCTAAAATCTGATACCTACAAGTCTCCACCCGGAAATCTCAAACGCAAATCCGAAAATCTCATATCTACAGTCTAAGCCCTAAAATCTAAACCCTAAACCCCCAACCCTAAACCCTGAACCCTACACCCTAAACCCTACACTACAGATGCAAGGAATCCTCTGCAGCGGTCGTTTCAAGATTGCTTGCTACACCAAAACTAGACAAGACACCACCACAGCTGTTTATTAGGGCGTCGGCTTTGTGACCCTAGACCCTAAACCCTAAATCCCAAACCCTAAACCCTAAACCAATGATAAACCGGGAACTCCCACAAGCCAATCTCTCAAAGGAAACCCTAAAAGCCTAGACCCGGTACCCTGAGAAACTCCCGAACCCCGAAAAACCCCGGGACTCTAAACATGAAGCCCCTAATGGTTCAGGGTTTGGGGTTTAAGGTTGAGGGTTGAGCATTGAGGGTTTAGAACCTAAGCCCAAGTCGACATCCTAACCCTACGTTCTGAACCCCTAAACTCCCTTGGCCGCCTTGACCCCTCCTGAAACCTGAACCCTAAACCCAGGACAAAAGTTAACCGCAACCCCAACAAACCCTTAACCCTTAACCCTAAACCCTAAACCCTAAACCCTAAACCCTAAACCCTAAACCCTAAACCCTAAACCCCCGTGTGCGCCAAGGCGCGGCCATGCGCAGCGTCGTGGTGGTCGGGGGCGCCTCGTAGATCAGCTTGATGCCGTTCCTTGGGGTTTAGGGTTTAGACTTAGGGTTTGGGGTTTGGGGTTTGGGGTTTGGGATTTGGGGTTTGGGGTTCGGGCTTTGGGGTTTGGAGTTTGGGGTTTGGGGTTTGGGGTTTGGGGCTTACAGTATACTGTTTATTGTTTACGCGTTAAGGCTTGAGGGCTTTCGGGCTTTAGGGCTTTAGGGCTTGAGGGCTTTAGCCCTTTAGGGTTTAGGGTTTCGAGGGCTTTAGGGCTTTAGGGCTCGAGGGCTTTGGCGCTTTCAGGTTTAGGGTTCAGGGCTTTGGGGGTTTAGGGTTTAGGGCTAGGGTTTAGGGTTTAGGGTTTAGGGTTTAGGGTTTAGGGTTTAGGGTTTAGGGTTTAGGGTTTAGGGTTTAGGGTTTAGGGTTTAGGGTTTAGAGCTCGGCGGCTATATTGGTGGCTGGGGTTGATGCAGCTCCTTGGGGTTGCGGGCTTAGGGGTTGAGCGTTCCTGAAAAGGGTTTCGGGTCCAGGGTTTAGGGTTTGTTAGGCCCAAGGGTCTTGCCCAAGGGTTTGCGCAGGCCCCTTCACTCTCGGCCTCTCCCCCTCCACTCTCTCTTCCGAAGCCCTAAACTTTAGTTAAGCTTTAAACCCTGAACCCTGAACCTTGAACCTTGAACCCCAAACCCTAAACCCTAAACCCTCAACCCTAAACCCAGAATCCCTCTGGGAACCCCCCCGGGAGGGGACTTCAGCTGGAGGGACGCTTGCGTGCGCTGCCCGGAGCTCGCGTGGCCGAAGGAGACCCAGAAGCCTGGGCTTAGGGTTTAGGGTCTAGGGTTTAGGGTTTAGGGTTTAGGGTTTAGGGTTTAGGGTTTAGGGTTTAGGGTTTAGGGTTTAGGGTTTAGGGTTTACGGGTTAGGGTTTAGGGTTTAGGGTTTAGGGTTTAGGGTTTAGGGTTTAGGGTTTAGGGTTTAGGGTTTAGGGTTTAGGGTTTAGGGTTTAGGGTTTAGGTTTAGGGTTTTTAGGGTTTAGGGTTTAGGGTTTAGGGTTTAGGGTTTAGGGTTTAGGGTTTAGGGTTTAGGGTTTAGGGTTTAGGGTTTAGGGTTTAGGGTTTAGGGTTTAGGGTTAGGGTTTAGGTTTAGGTTTAGGGTTTAGGGTTAGGGTTTAGGGTTTAGGGTTTAGGGTTTAGGGTTTAGGGTTTAGGGTTAGGGTTTAGGGTTTTTTAGGGTTAGGGTAGGGTTTAGGGTTTAGGGTTTGGGCTCTTAAGATTCGGGGTTGGGGTTTTTGCATTCAGCTTTTTTGTGGTTTTTATCTTTTTTGTTTTTTTTGGGGGGGGGGGGGGGGGGGGGGGGGGGGGGGGGGGGGCATCAAAGCCCTCAGCCACGCGCCCGCAATCTACCCCACAGTCCTCCTAACAACACTCCCTGAACCCAAACTAAACCCGAAACTCCTACTTCTACCACCATTTGGTCCAGGCTCCACACCCCAAACCCTAGATCCTGTTGTTTTTTTTTCAATATTTGTATTCTTATACTATGCGATTGCCGTATATTCTTAGATTATACATTACTAATAATGCGATGATATTTTTTATTGTTATTCTATGTAATGCATGTCTACTAAGTTTGTGCTACACTTAGCCCCCCTAAACCCTAAACCCTAAACCCTAAACCCTACACCCTAAACCCTAAACCCTAAACCCTCCACCCTAAACCCTAAACCCCAAACGCCGCTGTGCAGCATCTGCCCTGGATTCCGGGACTGGCGATGGCGGAGGTGCAGGAGGCATCGGCGTGCTCCATGGCCGGCGGCACGGTCCTGCACTTGGGGTTTGGGGTTTGGGGTTTGGGGTTTGGGGTTTGGGGTTTGGGGTTTGGGGTTTGGGGGGTTTGGGTTTAGGGTTTAGGGTTTAGGGTTTAGGGTTTAGGGTTTAGGGTTTAGGGTTTAGGGTTTAGGGTTTAGGGTTTAGGGTTTAGGGTTTAGGGTTTAGGCTTTCGGGCTTACCGTTTGGGACTTAGAAAAAAAAAGGTCCTTCACAGGGGAACGAAGCATTGGGGTCTCGGTTCGAATAGCCGAATTTGGGGTTCAGGGTTTAGATATAGATTCAAAGTCTGGGGCTCGGGATCTGTGGTGTTGTCAGGGTGAGTTCGGGATTAGGGCCTCATATCTAGAAACTAGGTCTAACATGGGCGTACCCTGGCACTCCAAATCCTAAGTCGCAAAAAATGCCAAAGTTTTCGGAGACTTGCGCGTTGTTTGTTTTTGTTGTTTGTTTGTTTGTTTGTTTTTTTTGGGTGGGGGGGGGGGAACGGCTTCGTTTGGGGAACGCGAACCTCACAGACTCAACCTGACGTCAAACGCCTGAACCCGTAACACTGAAGCCTAAACCCTAACTCCTGACCCTAAAACCTCAACCCGCAACCCCCAACCCTCAATTCTCAGCCCTAAACCCTAAACCCTCAGCCCTAAACCCTAAACCCTAAACCCGAAATCCTAAACCCTAAACCCTAAACCCCATCCTCACCCCTGGCGGCTGCAGCGCCCAGGCAGTGAAGGGCCGCGCCAGGAGCAAGAAGGTGAAAGGCGGGGCGAGCCTTCGGCTCCGAAATTGGGAGTTTAGGGTTTAGGGTTTAGGGTTTAGGGTTTAGGGTTTAGGGTTTAGGGTTTAGGGTTTAGGGTTTAGGGTTTAGGGTTTAGGGTTTAGGGTTTAGGGTTTAGGGTTTAGGGTTTAGGCGTAGATGCTGTGAAAATTAGGTTTCGGACCAAGCTCGAAAGCTTTGTGAGGTGCGAAGAGCAGCTTTGGCCCGATTGCGGAGGGCCATCTAACACTTTTCTCCCACCCCACCTCCTGAGCTGGGGCCCTGGACATACCCCCCTGAAAATGCCGGCGACAAGCAGCATTGATTGGATGGTGCCAGTCAGTGCTTCTTTTCCTCGGACCATCCCCCCTTTTTGGCAGCGGTGGCCGGTGCTGGGTTCCTTACTGTTCGTGAAGCCTGTGAAGAAAACTTGCAGAACAAGAAAAGAAACTTCACAACTGCACTTCTTATGATTTTGACCTTAACCTGGCATCGTGCCCGCCAGACAACAAACATCGGACGGCTTTGCCAGCGATATCCGTGGCCATTTGCCAGGACTTCCAGTGTCCATGCTTTAACATCGCCAGCATAGCCTCAGCACCATGCAGCATGATGCAGGGAAATTCAGACCTTGATGCTGACACATGACAGATAACTGCATGCAACTACACGAGTACGCGTGCATGCTACTGTCAGCTGTGGGGCTGTCCAAGAAAAAATGTCGCAATGACATTTTTTCAAAACCCATGCGATGTCGTAGCTCTCGTGATAGAGTGACACCACAATCTGCGAGTTCTCCCAGGTGACTGGGGGCATGCTCGGGCTCGATGAAACCATGTCGGGAATGGTAACATCAGTACCTTGGCTCGGCCCGGCGGCTTGGCCCATTGTATTGTGGTATGTGATGGCACATCTTTAATACATGGTATCCATTATAGGTTCATAGGTTAGGTTCCGTAGGCAAGAAACTCGGTAACAGGTCGGGCCTTGATGAGCATGCGGTGACCAGAAAGTCCCATGGAATCGTGCTCCATTCTATCTTCACGTAAGCGGCCATTGCAGAAGGGTTTACTTAGGGTTTAGGGTTAGGGTTATTAGGGTTTAGGGTTGAGGGTTTAGGGCTGTCTTTGATGAGAGACTAAAGTTTGTCATGTGTTGTGCTGACACCGACACTGTGACACCTGCTATGTACTGCCTCTGCAACAGTGAGATTCACTCAGCTTCAGGCTAAGCATGTCGTGCCTGCTGCAGTATGAGTGTCTCAAACTTCAACCTTCGTGCTTGTTTGAGATATGAAGCATGCAACAGCAACAGCTTGTCAGCTTGTCAAGATCTCAGCAAGCAAATTCAGATCGACATGGCAGTAACTGTGAGCAATGAGACACTGTCCGCCGTCCCCACAGGCCTCTGAAGCCAGGTCGGACTTGTAAAGGCTGATGCTGCCAGACGGGGCCTGGCGGGTCAGCAAGTAAATTTAGGTTGGGTCTGGAAAACATGTCAACTCAATCGTCTTCTCATATCTGCACACTGTTGTGCTGCACACATGCATTCACTTTTTTTTCTCTCCCAGCACCCCTCGTGAGTTACCGCTCAACTCACGGACACGGGCCCGTGGACTCAGCCTCGGGCCGGCACCAGGACTCGGACTCAGGAATTTGCCTCTGTGTCCCACTTGCCTTTGCCGTCTTTGCCCATGAGCCGGGAACAAAGGAGGGAAGGGAGGCGGGCGAGCGACCTGGGTCGGCTTGCGCCATCGAGGTCGAAGGGCTTAAGCGCCGCCCCAGGGTTGAGGGTTTAGGGTTTGGGGTTTAGGGTTGAAAGCTTAGGGTTGTGCTGTCAGCTTGTGGCCCAAACCTGAGCCGGCCTGAACCCCGTCGAGGGCTCCAGGACCCCCTGGGCTGGGGCCCTTGCGGTACCCCCCCGAAAATGCCAGCGCCATCCAGGAACAGGGGGGTTTAGTAACCACTTCAGTACTGGTGCCGAGGGTGCCGTACCGGGCGCTACCGACCCCCATGCTGTGGGAGGCGGGCGAGCGACCTGGGTCGGCTTGCGCCATCGAGGTCGAAGGGCTCAAGCGCCGCCCCGCAACGTAGGGGGGCGGCCTAGGCCCTGAGTTTAGGGTTGAGGGTTCCCAGAATGAGGTTGAGGGTTTCATAGGCTCCGGATGATGTTTAGGGGTTTAGGGGTTTGGGGGTTTAGGGGTTTAGGGCCAACCCCAAACCCTAAACCCTAAACCCCAAACCCTATTATTGCCGTCGCCAAGTGGCAGGCTCGGGAAGCTGAAGGACAGGCGGAGCTCGAATTGGACCTCCCCCGGGAGGAACGTCCGGGGCGAGATCACCTCCGGGTGTGGTCGTTTACTAAACCCTAAACACGAAACCCTAAGTTTAGAGTCGTTTAGGGTTTAGGGTTTAGGGTCTAGGGTTTTGGGTTCAGGGTTTAGGGTTTAGGGTTTAGCATCCAGGGTTTAGGGTTTGTCGTTTATCGCTTGTCGTTTATCGTTTACTTGGAAGTTCATGGTGGTACTTATGAGCCAATTACAACTGTACCTAGAACCCACTTATACGACCCTTATTAAGTGGCCTGATGTGGTTACAAGTACAGTTATCG
Source organism: Symbiodinium natans (assembly GCA_905221605.1). Taxonomy (NCBI): domain Eukaryota; class Dinophyceae; order Suessiales; family Symbiodiniaceae; genus Symbiodinium; species Symbiodinium natans. The sequence continues at coordinate 110,966 of CAJNDS010002534.1, forward strand.
GGTCGTTCAGAGTCGTTTAGGGTCGTTTAGGGGTGTTAGGGTTAGGAAACCCTTCAAAATCAAAGCCCTGAAGCCCGTCAACCCTCAATCCCAAGAGCCTTGTGGGTTTAGGTGCTAGGGTTTAGGGCTTAGGGTTTGGGGTTTAGGGTTTACCTGATCCCTCCAACGTACTCCTTTTCATACTCCGAATCCTGGAAACCAGAAATTTCTGGTATTACCAAATTTTTTTGGTATGACCATTTTTTGGGGTTTCTAGGAATAGATGCAATTAGACATTGAATGGGTGGTTCTGGAATGTAACATGGATGGGGGTTCAGAAATGGACTCACATGGTACCAGGGCGCACATTAAAGAATTCATGTGACGCCCGTGAAGAGAACAGTATGAATAAAGGTGTGAACGAAGTGAGCACGCATTCATTTTAACACTATTGTGTGCGCTTTCCTCATTTAATTCGTGCTTTCACTGCGTTTCATTACAATTAAATTACAAGCGCAAACAAGATTATGAAAGTAATAGCTGGTTTCGTTCACACGTTCAGTTAATACTACTCACGCGCTTATTCATATCTTCATTGCGCTTGTAATAATATGTTCTTCACGTTGTTCGCTTCACACTTCGTTCATGAAATGCACGCGGTTGTTCATTCATAAACTCATTCACTCCCTTGTCATTTAAGTCTCTTCTTTTGCTCGCTAATTGAGCTCGCTTGTAATATAATATAATGAGCGCAGTCCTCATTTTGCGCTCATAATGCTGTACGTTATAATATTAATATCGCGCGGTCACTATGTTCCTTGCATATTATAATATTATAACTCCGCACGCAATAAGACCCCGAGAATAGGATGGGAACACAGTACTAAATCTAAGGGTGAATGTGGGGGCTCAATGGTCTAGTTTCCTGGCTCATGATTCCAAGGTGTTACACTGTTATAGCTGGAGAACCTGATGTTGGGGCGCTCACTCAATCACTCATTAAATTCATGCACTCCTTTCGTTCATTTATAATTTGATTTCGTTCTTCGTTTACGCGGTTCGCAAGCTCACTGTAACAATAAGAAAGAACCGCGTGAACAAGACAAAGGTGGTGAATGTAGCGCACGGGCCAGTATTAATTCTATGGTCAAAAGGGGCCCGTGAATGCAATAAAATTAAAGGGCTAATTTTGCGGGTGCGTTTGTACTATAATTTAGTTCACACGTGTACCCATTAGATTCACGCACGGCAAAACAGTTCTTGTTTCGTTCACTTGAAGGCCCCATTAATAATATTCATGCGTGTCCTTATAATATTATGAATACGCCCTTTAATGTTCTCTTCACTTTATTCAAACCATTACACCGGCGCATGAAAAGAATATGGTGAGCGCCGGAATGACAGTAATAATATTATATCACGCGCCGTTAAAGGGCTTTTGGTATGCGCGTGTATTTCGTTCGTACATTCGTTACTCGCTTATAAACTAACTCATTTACTCTCTTCATCATATTATTAGTCCTGTTCCCGCGGGCTTTTTAAAAGACTCATTGTGTGCCCGCGTATTTCCTTGTTTCGTTCAATCGCTTACTAATTTCGTGCTTTCTTTCACTTCGTTCTCTCCATTTCAAATCAGTTCGCTCTTTCTCTTCGTCTTTTAATATTATATCACGGGCGCATATTAAAAGAAAGAAGGTAGCGCCCGGGAATTATTAGAAGAAAGAAGTGACGCAAAGGATTATGTGAAAGGGCCTATTTACAATGCAAATAGAACGAAGGGGCCCTTATAGATTTTATTATGACGTGTCCTCACTTCGTATATTCATTCAGATGTTCATTCATATCCTTTTTCGTGCCTTTACACTGCGATACCGTTCCCAGTTGTAGGGGTATAGAGTTTCTTTAAGAAGAACCCCCACTAAACCCTAAACCCTCTTGGCACCTCCATGACATCTGTCGAGTTTGTGTCCCGCGCATGGTGTGTTTTTTACATTCAGGGTGGGTTTACCAAATTTTTGGGGTTGTTAGGTTTCTTGGTTTTCCTTTTTGTCTGGAAATACCAATTTTTTGGTCGGGGGGAGGTCTCTAATTTTTCTGTTGGTTTCCGTGCGTTTCTTGCGCAGTTTTTTGGTTTTCCGTGCTGTTTTTTTGGTTTTCCGTTGGTTTCTGTTTTGGGGTGTTTTGGGTTTCCGAAGCCAGTTTTTTGGTTTTTCGGAAGGTTTTGGGTTTTTGGTTTTGAGATTTTTGGTTTCTAGGCCCTTGCTGGTCTTCAGTTTTTGGTTTTTTGTGCTTTTTTGGTTTTCCGGGTGTTGCAGGTCTTCTTTTGTTTTGGTTTTGTTGTTTTTTTGTTCTCCGGACGTTGCAGGCGTTCATTTGTTTTTGGTTTTTCGGGTTTTGCAGGTCTTAAGATGTACGCTTTGTTTTTTCTGGATTTGCAAGCTCTTCAGAAGCTTCTCTTGGGATTCTGGGGAAGTTGGTGGTTGGTTGTCCGGTGCTGGAGTGCGTTCTGCTTTGTCTCTCTTGCGTTTTCCAGCCCATGAAGGTCTTTAGTGCAGTTGGTTTCTCGTGCTTTACTGGGTCTTCCAAGGTTTGTTTCGGGAGGTCTTTGCGGTTGCTAGAGGATTAAGGGACAATTGTGACTACCCTAAACCCTATAAACCCTAAAGATCCTTTGGGAGCAAGGGCGTTAAGGTTCTAGGGTTTCGCAAGAGAGGATTAAGGGACAATTGCGACTACCCTAAACCCTATAAACCCTAAAGATCCTTTGGGATCAAGGACTTTAACGGTTCTAGGGTCCCAGTGTCAGGGTTCCAGTGGTTTCGCATTCAAGGTTGGAGTTTTCGAGTTTTGGCTTGCGTATAGAGATGGGGGGGTCGGGGGAGAGAGATAGGCCAGTGTAAGGGTTCCAGTTTTAGGGCATAAAGGGCTTGAAACTGTAAAGGTGGGGGATACAGGGCCTCGGGTTCTAGAGAATGCTGGCCTTGCAGCAGAAGCAATATAAGGGTTTCAGTTTTAGGCTGTTTTACAGGCTCTTCAAGCTTTTAAAGGGCTTTTACAGGGCTTATGGGGTTGGCTAGTAGGGCTTGGCTTTCTATAGGGATATTCTGTATTCTAAGCCCTCTATATGTATATGTTTTTTTGTATAGCCTATATATTAGAGAGAGACCCTATATAAACCCTAGAACCCTGGAACCCTACCACCCTACCTTCTATATACCCCGAAAACCTATAGGGCTTCTGGGGCTAGTAGGCGGGGTATTTAGGGATAGGTTGTGAAGAGAGCATGCTGGCGTAGCACAAGCCCTTGAGTCCTTATAATACCCTAATACCCTAATGCCCTAAACCAGAAGAAGAGCAGAGCAACCAACAAACACCAAGACGGTAGAGTATGACCACTCACTTTCTGTCTTCCCGAAACAAAACTGTCCCATATATCCCTATAAACCTTTCAACCCTCGAAACTCTGCAACCATTGTGGGTCCTGCATATAGTCTTCGTTTTTGGGGCTTACATAGGTTCTTTTCTTGGGGAGGGGGTCACAAGACATGAAAGGTCTCATACAAACCCTATACCTTGAGGAAGTTTTCCTCACACTAAATCCAGATAAACCTCTATAACCCAAAGTGGCACGTAAAACCCTACAAGGGAGTGCAATCAACACAGCTTGCAAAAGCCAGACATATCCAGCAAAAACGGGCCATGATCAGGCATCCATGTTGAAATGTACAGATTGATTGCATGATGCTTTTTGCTACATGCAATGTGCTATCTCGACAGAATGAGCTTCATCCATGCTCCTGCCACCACTATGCATGGCGACCACTGCTGGAATAGCCGGCGCTCCAAAGCAGAAACCTTCACAACCCTAGCAACCCTAAACCCTATAAACCCTATAGACCCCAAACCCTGCACTTCCACATCCCAGCTCCAAAGGATGTCCGGCCAGCAGGGTGTTAGGGTTAAGGGTTATAGGGTTTAGGGTGTCTGGGTTTGGGGCTTGCTTCAGAGTTCCAATTTTTGGTTTTCCGTTTCTTATGGGGTCATGTGGTTGTTTTTTTTTGGTCTTACCAGTTTTTGCTTTTGGGGTCACAAAAAGGAGGCCATACGAAGGACCAGGTAGGGTGTAGAGGTGAATCATATCTCAACACTTAAGTCCTAAAAGCATCCCTCAACCCTAAACCCTAAACCCTAAACGCCTCACACCCTGAACCCTGCGCCCCGCCTGAAAAGGTGGCACATCCACCGCCAGCGCCGGCCCGGGTTGGTGCCAACCGCCCGCCGGACCTTCACCATCAGGAATTAGGGCTTAGGGTTAGAGGGTTTAGGGTTTAGGGTCCTACACTAGGCCCCTAGAAACTCCCTAGAAACTTTGTGGGCTTGCACCACTGTTATTTGCCCCAAATAGGGACCTGTAGATCAACAGTCATGTCATATGAAACAAGGGTTTCGGGTTTAGGGTTTAGGGTGTAGGGTTTAGGTTTTAGGGTTTAGGGTTTAGGGTTTAGGGTTCAGGGGCTTGGTGAGTGTACATATTCCAGGGATTCAGCAGGCTCCTTGTAAATATATGGCTGTGCGTGTTGCATACACCCTAAACCCAAAATCCTAAACCCTAAACCCTAAACCCCTAAACCCCTAAACCCCTAAACCCCTAAACCCCTAAACCCCTAAACCCCTAAACCCCTAAACCCCTAAACCCCTAAATCCTAAACCGCCATATGAAGTAGGGTGTACTTTCTTACCCCCAAAAGGACACCTAATATATGCACGCACCATTATCAAAAGAAACCTTGTATACACTCACCAACAGCAGTAAATTAGACTCTGAATCATATGGGCCCAGGACGGTCTTGTCGTCGCACCTGGCTCCAGGGCGTCGAAGGAAGACTCGAAGAACTCGACGGCCTGCGGAAAGGACTTATAGGGCTCTAGGGGTTCTAAGGGCCAGGCTTGGGGTTTAGGGTACAGGGCTCCAAATTCTACCTTAAAATTTGTACTCTCGGGTTTTGAGGAGCCCTTTTCAAAACTCCTTAAGGTACTATAATTTAGGGCTTAGGGTTTAGGGTTTAGGGTTTAGGATTTAGGGTTTAGGGTTTAGGGTTTAGGGTCTAGGGTCTAGGGTCTAGGGTTTAAGGTTTAGGGTTTAGGGTTTAGGGTTTAGGGTTTAGGGTTTAGGGTTTAGGGTTTAGGGTTTAGGGTTTAGGGTTTAGGGTTTAGGGTTTAGGGTTTAGGGTTTAGGGACAAGCCCGAAACCCCCTAAATTTAACCCGGGCTTCGGGTAGGATTTGGGATGGGAAAGGCTCAAGCATCAAGGAGTCACTTGCCGGGCGCCTCAAACGCCAGCGTCGAAAGCGGCACGATTGCCTGCCTGTCGGGGATCGGACGGGTCCGGTGGGCATTTTGTGCTTTTTGTGGCCCTGGTCACCCCTTTAGCCCTAAACCCCATGCTCTTGCGGCCCTGCATGCAGGATTTCTCTAGGGCTCCCTTGCACGCCCAGACCCTGTCTGCTTTGGGGCTTAGGGCTTAGGGCTTAGGGCTTAGGGACCTGGGGTTGGGGAGTCAACTCTACACCCTACCAATTTTTCTGTATGTCGCTTAGGGGATTCCCTAAACCCTAAAATATCTAGACCATCTAAACCCTAAACCCTAAACCCTAAACCCTAAACCCTAAACCCTAAACCCTAAACCCTAAACCCTGAACCTAGACCTGTTCAAAACACAATCTGGGGGAAGCCCGGGATGGGCGCAGGGTCTCGGACGTCGGGTCTCATTGCGGGCCTTTCTCAAAGTCCAAGCGCTCAGGGACTCCTAGGAATTGACAACGGTCACCCTAAACCCTAAACCCTAAACCCCAAACCCCAAACCCCAACCCTAAACTCTAAACCCCAAGCTTGCACGACCTTTGTTGGACCCGGAGCCTTCCCCAAATCCTTCACCCTACATTTCCCTAAGCCCAAAACCCTAGCGCCAAAACTCTAAAACCCGAACCCTCAACCCTCAACCCTAATCCCTAAGCTTCAACCCTCACCCCTAAACCCTAAACCCTAAACCCTAATCCCTAAAACCCCCAACCCACGCCTCCCCACGTTGAGGCGCAGCCGGATGCCCTCCGCGGCATCCGTGGCCAGCCTTGGGGGGACCAAAGGAACCCTAAATTTGGGGGGTCATTCACTCTGCAGCACGATAATGTCTTTGGAGGTATATGAACCCTAAACCCAACACCCCAAACCCTAAACCCTGAACCCCGAACCCTAAACCCTAAACCCTGAACCCTAAACCCTTTTGGCCCCCCAAGGAGCTGCACGCGGAGCACGAGCTGGTACCAGGTGTCCGCTTGGAGGGTTCCGTCGAACCTGGCCCCCCAAGACAAAGGGGGACCCGGTCTTGGGGAGTTGGGTTTAGGGAATTAGGTTTAGGGAATTAGGGTTTAGGGTTTAGGGTGTAGGGTTTAGGGTGTAGGGTTTGCTGTAATATTGCGCAGAAGCTGAAAATGTTGCGGATATCAGCAAAGCCCCGAAGCTCGTACAATGCGAAGGGCGGCCATGGCCCGATCGTGGAGGGCCACTCTAAAATTCTCTCCCACCCCACGCCGTCTAAGGCGGCAAAGCCACCCTTACCTATTCCTTTTAGGGTTTAGGTCTAAACTCAATACCTTTGTTGCTTTTTTTTACCTCGTGGAAGTGGGAAGTTTACAGGGTCGAGCTTCGTCCGGGGACTGGCACGGTAAAAAAAGCTGAGGGCAGGACACGATGGGGCAGCAGGTGTGCAGCACAGCATGGACATTTGTCCCAGGGAGGCCCCGGGACTTCCCGGACTCTGGGACAACCTGTCCCGGGGGGGCCCCGGGACAACCCGTCCCGGGGGGGCCCCGGGACAACCTGTTCAGGAAGGACCGTTGAAGTTGAGGTCACAGATGGAGGCTTAGCTGTTTGCTTGTTGAGGTGCCGGCCAAAAATGGCCAAAATGAGCTCAGGGAGAGGAGGGTGTTGGAAACCCAGGCAGTGCAGGCCCTCCAGCCCTCCAGGCCGCCCACAGGGGTCAGGGGGGCCCAGGGCCAGGCTTTCTGGGGTTCGGGGAGCTCAAGGGGGCTCAGGGGCCCCAAATGAGCCCAGGGGGCCCAATGCCCAGCGAGGCCCAGGGAGGGTTCAAGGGGGCCCAGTCAGCCCTTTTGAGGCCCCCTGGTCCCTGGACATGCTGCGGTGAGGGGTCCGGGTCCTGCTGGCCTGGGGGCCTTGGGATCCCCCCGAAATGTCAGCGCCATGCATTGCGGTTTAGGGTATTTACCTTATTAGGGGACCAGTACTGGTCCCCGGGAGAACCTGCTCTGGTGCCGGGCCCATCGTGGGTGCTACCGACCTCCTGGCTGCAGGAGGCGGGCAAGCGACCTGGGTCGACTTTCGCCATCGAGTTCAGGGCCTTAGGCTTTGGGGCGCAGGGCTCTTGCAGGAGGGAGCACATGAGGGCTCCTGGGGCGGATGATAGGGGCCTGGCGTGTTTCACCCTCTCGCGGGGTTGGCGGCCCGTAGCCCTATAAACCCTACCTAACCCCACATCCTAAACCCTAAACCCCAAACCCTAGCCTATACCCTAAACCTAGACACGGCATCCTTGGTTGCCCAACTCCCCAAGACCGGGTCCCCCCTAAACCCTAAACCCTAGACCCTAAACCCTACACCCTAAACTCAGGGCCTAGGCCGCCCCCCTGCAGAAGGGGGGCGGCGCTTCAGCCCTTCGACCCCTAAACCCTAAACCCTAAACCCCAAACCCCAAACCCCAAACCCTAAACCCTAAACCCTAAACTCTAAACCCAAGCCGGGGAGCTGGAAGAAGCCCCCGAAGCAGGCCACGGGGTTCGGCCAGCCCCCGGCCAGCTCAGAGAGGCCGGAGCCTCGGCTCTCGCTTTGGGTTTAGGGTTTAGGGTTTAGGGTTTAGGGTTTAGGGTTCAGGGTTTAGGGTTTAGGGTTTAGGGTTTAGGGTTTAGGGTTCAGGGTTCAGGGTTCAGGGTTCAGGGTTCAGGGTTCAGGGTTCAGGGTTCAGGGTTCAGGGTTCAGGGTTCTTAGGCTTAGGGTTTAGGGCTCAGGCCTCAAGACCTTTTCGGGGCTTAGGGTTTAAGGGATTGGGGTTTAGGGGTTTAGCGTCTGGGGTTCAGGGTTTTCTTGCTTTGGCGGGGGCCTTTGGGGGCCTTTGGGGGCCTTTGGGGATTTTTAGGGACTACAGGTCCAGGGTTTTGGCGGTTTGGGGTCTCAGGGCTTTTGGTGGTGTAAGGGTTTTGGGGGTTTGCGGGTTTTCGGGCTTTGGGGTTCTAGGGTTCTAGGGTTTTAGGGCTTTAGGGGTTTAGGGTTCTCGGGTCTTGGGGCTTTAAGGGTTTTAGGGTTCTAGGGTTTGTGGGTTTTTGGGGTTCGCGGGCTTTTTGGGCTAAGGTCCCCTAAAACCCCCTAACCCTAAACCCTAAACCCTAAACCCTAAACCCCCCGAACCCTCTAACACCAGGGAGCAGTTCTCGGGGAATCCCAGGGAGCTCTGGCTGGACTCGTCCCGGAGGAACACCGAGTGGTACCTGATGAATCCCGGAAGCAGGGTTTAGGGTTTAGGGTTTAGGGTTTAGGGTTTAGGGTTTAGGATTCAGGGTTTAGGGTTCAGGGTTCAGGGTTTAGGGTTTAGGGTTTGGGGTTTAGGATTCAGGGTTTAGGGTTCAGGGTTTAGGGTTTAGGGTTTGGGGTTTAGGGCTTAGGGTTTAGGGTGCTTAGGGAGGGTTTGGGGTTTGGGCACCTGCTGAACCCAGGAGCAGGGAAGGGTTTAGGGTGTTTGAGGGTTTGGGGTTGAGGGACTCTCGGGTTTGGGGTGTTTAGCGTTTGGGGTTTCGGGTTTAGGATTTGGGGTTTGGGGTGTTTATGGCTTTGGGATGTTTAGGGTTTGGGCTGTTCAGGGTGTTAGGGTTTGGGGGTGTTTAGCGTTTAGGGTTTTAACTTTAGCTTCTGGGAACGGAAGGGTCTCCAGGGTTTTAGGGGTTCTTGAGATTCTGTAGGCTTCTGGAACCCTAATGATGGAGAGGCTTAGGGGTGTAGGGCGGTTCAGGCTTCGTGTTCAGGATTTTGGTCTGGGGCTTTTGGGGTTTGGGGCTTAGGTTTAGGGTTTAGGGTTTAGGGTTTAGGGTTTAGGGCTTAGGGTTTAGGATTTTCAGAGTCGCTGTTCACACGCTGTGAGAGCTTAAGGCCATAGGGCGTTAACATCACTGAAGGTTTTGCTTGGAGCTACAATGCGGGGTTGCGTGGGGTTTCCGGGCAGCTTCATACGGAATCGTGCCTCTTGCTATATGGCCCTGTGCACTCAGAAATCTCAGCCCAACCCCTAAACTTCTAAAACCATGAGCCCCAGCACCCCAAGCAATGCGCAATGTCAACAACACTACCCCTCAACCGCGCTCTAAAGCTAAGCTGTAGACCCAAAACCCAAAAAAAAAAACCAAAAATCCTAAATCGCTCAGCTCCACCGACATGTGGTCAGTTCTCAAAATGATGGCCCCGTTTGGAGTACTGTACCCTAAATATGGGTGGCCGCCTTATCATAAGAAGGACCCCCAAAAGGGACCACTTTTTCGAGAAGTGCCCGCACCCTGAACCCTAAACCCTAAACCCTAAACTCTAAGTATCCACATGCCAAGTGGCGGAAACTCGGCCGAGTCGTAGGAGAGCGCGTTGGCGCTCGTTCGAAAGCCAATCCACCTGAGTCGAGGCCTTCGGGTTCGGGGCCTTGTAAGGGGACTATAGACGGGGATTCTAAGGGGATTCTAAGGGACTATATACAGGGATTCTAGGGGGATTCTAAGGCGATTGCATAACCCTAAAGCCCTACATCCTCAGCCCCCAAAGTCCTCACCCCCAAGTCCCGAAAAATCAGCTCCCTCGCGGCAAGGCGCTGGTAATTAGGTCAGGGTTTAGCATTTTGGGTTGTAGGGTTTAGGGCTTAGGGTTTAGGGTTTCGGGTTTAAGGCTTAGGGCTTAGGGCTTAGGGCTTCCTACGGCAAGGCGCAAGTAGGTCTCCCTCCCGATGGTCGGCGCCAGGAGCTCCGCGCCCGAGGAGCTGAGGTACGCCCCGCGCGCGGGCGCCGGGACAGTCCAAGCCCAGCTGCGCAGGGACAGGGGAGGGAATGCTTTGGGGTTACCCTAAACCCTAAACCCTAAACCTTAAACCCTAAACCCCAAACGTGGGGTGTTGGGAGATTGTGGAGCTTGGAGAGCTTTTGGGGCGGCGTGGAGCTCCGGGGGGCTTTGAAGGGATTTCTTGATGTGCCTTGAGGTTTAGGGTTTAGGGTTTAGGGTTTCGGGTTTAGGGTTTAGGGTTTCGGGTTTCGGGTTTAGGGTTTAGGGTTTAGTGTTTAGGGTTTAGGGTTTAGGGTTTAGGGTTTGGGGTTTGGGGTTTAGGGTCGGACTTGCTACCCAGTAATAAACCTTGCCGTGGTGCCCAAGCAGCTGCAGCACTCCGCAGAATCGGCGGCTGGACATCCCACTTGCCCGGGTGCGTTGCATGCCAGCGGGGCCATGACGAATGCTTGGCTGCACTTAGCAGGGTAGCTATAATCCTTTAGGGTTTAGGGTTTAGGGTTTACGGTTTAGGGTTTAGGGTTTAGGGTTAAGGGTTCAGGGTTCAGGGTTCAGGGTTTAGGGTTTTGTTAAGCTGGTCCAGGGTTTAGACTTTCGGGTTCCGGGTATGGCATCTAAGCCGTAAGCCCAAACCCCCTGTGAGTCTTTAGCGGCTCGGGCAGCCTCCGATGAGCCCAGGCGGCGTAAGGCCCCTCTCATGCAACGAAACTTCAGGCGCATAGCAAAAGCCTCAAACCCAAACCCAAACGAAGACAATCCAAAGCAGAGGAAAGTCTGCTCTAGGGGGATTGTTCAGTGCCCAGGTTGTGTAGGCTGATACCGGGTTTCTCTGAAGTTCCGGGCTGCTGTCCTCTCTCTCTCTCTGTCTCTCTCTCTCTCTCTCTCTCGCTCTCTCTCTCTCTCTCTCTCTCTCTCGCTCTCTCTTTCCTTTCATGTCTTGTCTAGGGTTTGGGGTTTGGGATTGAGGGTTTAGGCTCGACTCCCTGGCATGCCCTGCGGTGCCCCACAGTGCCGCCGAGCTTTCCCTCCACCCTAAAACTTGAACTGAGGTATCAGGACCTACGTGGAGGTTCATGGTACTTATTGACCAATTTCAACTGTACTTCTAACTGTACTTACAGCCAGAATTAGGCCCCTTAAGGGGCTTATAAGTGGGTTAAAAGTACAGCTATCACTGGCTCATAAGTACCATGAATCTCCAAGTAGAGGACCTACACTGGGGATGTTCCCCCTTTATGCTAACAGTCCTTAATAAGGATTCCAGTAGCCCCCCCCCTCCTGTCAGAATCCCCAAGGCAAGAAGGTGGCAGCCCTTCTTGAAGCCTCTTCGCAAACCCCTGACAGAAAGAAGCTGAAAGAATATTACAAGAAGCAATCAAACCCTAACCTGGCCCCGAAGCCTAAACTCTAAACCCCCTAAGCCCTAAACCCTACACCTTACACCCTAAACCCTAAACCCTAAACCCTAAACCCGAAACCCGAAACCCTAAACCCTAAACCCTAAACCCTGAACCCTAAACCCTAAACCCTAAACCCTAAACCCTAAGCCAAGGCGGAAGGGGCGGCCCTCGAGACCTCTTCTCCTCGCCCAGGGAAGCCGAGCTGGATGCTGGCTTGTCGAAGCCCGGCGACTTGCCTTCTTTCGGGTTTTTAGGGTTTAGGGTGTAGGGTTTAGGGTTGGCGTTGAGCGTTGAGCGTTGAGCGTTGAGCGTTGAGCGTTGAGCGTTGAGCGTTGAGCGTTGAGCGTTGAGCGTTGAGGGTTGAGGGTTGAGGGTTGAGGGTTGAGGGTTGAGGGTTGAGGGTTGAGGGTTGAGGGTTGAGGGTTGAGGGTTGAGGGTTGAGGGTTGAGGGCTGAGGCCTGAGGCCTGAATCGAGGGTTGAGGGTTGAGGGCTTTAGGGTTGAGGGGTTTAGGGTGTAGGGTTCAGAGTTTAGGGTTTTAGGATTTTAGGGTTTTAGGGTTTTAGGGTTTAGGGTTTTTAGGGTTTTAGGGTTTTAGGGTTTTAGGGTTTTAGGGTTTTAGGGTTTTAGGGTTTTAGGGTTTTAGGGTTTTAGGGTTTTAGGGTTTTAGGGTTTTAGGGTTTTAGGGTTTTAGGGTTTTAGGGTTTTAGGGTTTTAGGGTTTTAGGGTTTAGGCTTCAGGGTTTAGGGTTTAGGGTTGAGGGTTTAAGGTTTAGGGTTTAGGGTTTAGGGTTTAGGGTCTAGGGTTTAGGGTTTAGAGTCTAGGGTTTAGGGTTTAGGGTTTAGGGTTTAGGGCTTAAAAGATTTTGCCCCAAAGGGGCGGGCCTGAGTGCTTTGAAGCCTAAGCCCCAAAGCCTAGAAGACTTATCCCCGACCCTAAACCCGAACCCCTACACCCTAAAACCCTTAAAACACCAAACTTCCTGAACACACCCCCCCCCCCCCCCCCCAACAAAAAAAACAACAAACCCTAAGCCCTAAACCCTAAACCCTAAACCCTAAATAACTTTGGAGGAGACCCTGGAAAAAAGACTATATACTTTTCAGGTGTAAGGACCAGAACCAAAAAAATGTATTACAGTATAGTACTCCAAAACCCAGATGAAACCCCCCCCCCCCCCCCCCCCCCCCCCCAAACCCTGAACCCTAAACCCTAAGCCCTAGACCTGAAACCCGAAACCCTAAACCCCAAAGAACAAAACCCTAAACCCTAAACCCTAAACCCCAAACCCTAAAGAACAAAACCCTAAACCCTAAAACCTAAACCCCAAACCCTAAACCCCAAAGAACAGAACCCTAAACCCTAAACCCTAAACCCCAAACCCCAAAGAACAGAACCCTAAAGCCCGGAGGAGGCCTTGAGCCTCCGGGAACCACAGCCAGCTGCTGGCCGTGTCCACGGCCGCCAGGATACTGCCAAGGCAGCAACAGGTTTGGGGCTTAGGGTTTAAGGTTTAGGCTTCAGGGTTTAGGGTTTAGGGTTTAGGGTTTAGGGTTTAGGGTTTAGGGTTCAGGGTTTAGGGTTTAGGGTTTAGGGTTTAGGGTTTAGGGTGAAGACTATTCCTGGATATGATCCTCTAAAACCCAATAAGGGAAAATATAGAATGTCCCAAGGCCTACCGAGGCAACTGGTGGCTTGGTTTTTTTGGGGGCTTAGGGGTTTGAGTTTAGGGTTTGGCGTATTTGGGATTTCGGGTTTGGAGTTTCGGGTTTGGCGTTCCCGTTTCAAGGTTCAGGCTTAGGGTTTGGAGATTCCGGTCTAGGGTTCGGCGGATTTTGTGCTTGAGGGCTTCGAGTTTAAGATTTGGGTGTAGGGCTGTAGGGTTTCAGGGTTTAGGGCTTGAAGGGTTTCGGATTAGGGCTTTAGGGTTTTGGTTGCAGGGTCTAGGGCTTGAAGGGTTTAGGGTTTGGGGGTTTCGGTTGCGGTTAGGCATCGCTTCACAACAGGGGGTTGACTCACGGTCCTGGCGAGAGAGAGATATACATATATATATATATATATATATATATATATATATATATATAGTCCCCCCCCCCCCCCAAAGATCTACCGTTTCCCACCTTTTTTTCAACAATGAAACAACATCCGTCTGCTTCATAGTGAATTTTCGCAATGCAATAAAATTGTCTGCCTCACAATGATAATGCCCACGACGCCATTCATAACTCTCTTCAAAGATTTCGAAAGCCGGCCATTTCAATTGAAACGTTTCCGTTTCAATTGAAACGGCCGGCATCCAAGATCCAAGATTTCCCAGGACTCTTGCCGAGGCATCTTGGAATCCCATATCTTGGATTCTGCCCGTTTCAATTGGCATGTTTCCGTTTCAATTGAAACGGCCGGTTTTGGATTTAGGATTCCAAGATGCCTCGGCAAGAGTCCTGGGAAATCTTGGATCTTGGATCTTGGATGCCGGCCGTTTCAATTGAAACGGAAACGTTTCAATTGAAACGGCCGGTTTTCGAGATCTAGGATTCCAAGATGCTTCAGCAAGAGTTCAGGGAAATCTTAGATCTTGGATCTTGGATCCCGGCCGTTTCAATTGAAACGGAAACGTTTCAATTGTTGAACTTCAAAACTCCGGGTTCCAAAATTCAAAATCCCGTGGAAACTTTTCCTGCAATCTTGAATCTTGAATCTTGGATCCCGGAGTTTTGAAGCTCAAAACTCTAGATTGAAGTTCAAAACTCAGGAACCCCATAGGGCTAAGGTTTGAAGGTTTAGGGCTTCAGGTTGAGGCATTAGAACCTGAGCCGGCAATTAAGACTAAACCCTTAACCTTTAAACCCTATAGGGTTAAGGTGTTAAGGTTTAGGTTTTACGATTTAGGCATTCAAACTTGAGCCGGTAGTTCAGCCTAAACCCTCGACCTTTAAACCCTATAGGGTTAAGGTTTCAAGGCTTAGGGCTCAAGATTAGTCATTTAAAGCTAAGCCCATAGATGCAACCTCAAGGGTTTAAGGTTTATAGGTATGATAACATGAACCCTAAACCCTCTAGGAGTCTAAAAGGTTCAAGGGTTTTCAGCCCACAGGCACTGAAGGTATAAATGCCCAGCATTGAAACCTTGAAGCCCTATAAGGGTTTTTACAGGCTTAAGGTCTGGGGATTGAAACCTAGGTTTGGGAATTCAAACCGGTTTAAGCCTTAATCCCTGTAGGGCTAGGTATTTAAACCGAATAGCTTACCTTGAAACGCTAAGCCTCTGGGGTTTAAAGGTTCAGGTTTTGCAGAGTTTGTCGACCCTATTCGGGGTAGCCCTATAGGGTTTTAACCCTATAGGGGTTCAAGGTTCAGGGTTTAAGAGGGCATTGCAACAACCCAACCCTAAACCCTCAGGGATTGAACCCCTTTACTGTTATCCTTAAGCCTTAAAGCATATAGGGTTTAGGGTTATACCGCTGAAGAACCCTCAGGGATTTAACCCCTTTACTGCTTTCCTTAAGGCTGAAAGCATAAACGGTTTAGGGTTATAACGCTGAAGAACCCTCAGGGGTTTAACCCCTTTACTGTTTGCCTTAAGCCTTAAGGCATATAGGGTGTAGGGTTATCACGCTGAAGGTATAAATGCCCAGACCTTAGGTACATCAGGCTTAGGCATTAAAACCTTTAAGCCCTATAAGGTTGTTGAAGGTTTAAGGTCAAACCTCAAACCCTATAGGGCCCTATAGGGTTACGGTTTTTTCAGGGTTTATCAACCCTAAACGCTATGAGGGGTTAAAGATTTAGGGTTGAAGGTTCAGGGCATTGCAAAAACATAACCCTAAACCCTCAGGGATTTAACCACTTTACTGTTTTCCTTAAGCCTTCAGGCATCTAGAGTTTAGGGTTATAACGCTAAAATCTATAGGATTAGCACCTTATACCCCTATATATTGTAGGCCTTGAGGCCTAAATCCTAACCGTAAATCCCATAGAGTTCTGCCTATGTTTGTAGGCCTCGCCTCCTGTGGAAATGCAAAGGAAAAGTAGAATAAGTACCCACTGCATGTATGCATATAGGGTATATGTATTGCATATCAAATACAGATAATGGAGATCCTCGAACCATAAGACTAGGAAGTATTCGAGCGCAAGAGGTGATGCGGAAAAATCATGTACTGTAAGCCCCGGGGACGCGAGAATACTATGAGCAAAGACCTTTTCACTATTTCCCTCTTAATTGCCGGTTCGGTGTCTTGGTTTGGTGCAGGATCGGTTAGCTATTGTTACGAGGGACTAGATCGGAAGGGATTCTGGATAGTAAAAGAATTAAAAAAGGGTAGATCTCTGGGGGGGCAAGCATATATATATATATATATATATATATATATAGCCAAAGTTCGAGGTTCGAGCAGACGCTTGCACTACGTGTGTTCGCCTTTACCCCAAACGCGAAACCCTAAACCTTCAACCCTAAACCCTCAACCCTACACCCTAAACCCTAAACCCTAAACCCTGACACGAATCACCACCAAAATGAATGAAGCCCTACGTCACAGGTTGCCGGCCTCTGCCCGGGCGTTCCCACGGAGAGCACCGCCAGGAAGAGCCCACCAGCGTCTGGCTTCTTGACCTCTACCTGCAAGTTTAAGGCTTAGGGTTTAGGGTTTAGGGTTTGGGGTTTAGGGTTTAGGGTTTAGGGTTTAGGGTTTAGGGATTAGGGATTAGGGTTTAGGGTTTAGGGTTTTCGAGTTTGGGGGGTTTGGGGTTTAAACTTTTGGGGTTTAAGGCTTCGGGTTACGGATTTAGGTCAGGGCCTCAGGTTTATCGTCTCAGGGCCGAACGCCCTGTACAGAGCATCACGCACACAGTGTTCCTCAGGTTCGCCGTCATGGCCTAAACCCTAAACCCTAAACCCTAAACCCTAAACCCTAGACCGTCCATGTGCCCATGCCCCGGGCCGTGAACCCTAAGTCTAAATCACGCGGTTCGGGCTCAAGGCGCTAGGGCTTCCAATCCCCAAAGCCCAAACGTCACAACTTACGCAAAACCCTAAACCCTAAACCCCAAACCCCAAACCCCAAATCCTACCCAACCCCCAAAAGCAACGCATTTGCTCGTTAACGTCGGTGCGAGGGGCGGGAGCCCGCAGGTGGCCAACTGTCGCGTTCTTGCCCCCCTCCCTCTCCCATCAGAACAAGCTCAACTCGGTTGGGGTGCATAGGGTTTAGGGTTAGGGTGCATAGGGTTGAGGGTTTGGGGTTTAGGGTTTAGGGTTTGGGGTTTCAGGTTTAGGGTTTAGGGGTTTAGGGTTTAGGGTTTAGGGTCTAGGGTCTAGGGTTTTAGGGTTTAGGGCTTAGGGTTTAGGGGCATCGCAGGGGTTCTTGGCTCAATTTTTGGGGCTTAAGGGTTTGGGGTTTAGGGTTTGGGGTTGAGGGTACAGGGTGGTTTAGAGGGGGGGGGGGGGGGGGCTCAGGGCTTGAGGGTGTAGGGCTGTTGGTGTTTAAGGGGCCCTTGGCTCAAATTTTAGGGCTTAAGGGTTTGGGGGCTCAGGGCTTGAGGGTGTAATTCTCTTGGTGTTTAAGGTTTAGGGTTTAGGGTTTAGGGTTGAGGGTTGAGGGTTTAGGGTTTAGGGTTTAGGGAGAATGCAGAGGGTAGGGTTCCGAAGCGACAGTGAGCCACCCCTCCGCGTGTGTCTTCCGCCGGCCTCCCCTTCAGGGAGGCCGGGAGGGTAGCGAGGGATGCTTTTCTAACCCAGACCCCTGCGAGGATCCAAAAAATAGAACCCCCAAATAGTACCCTATACTACTATTGGGTCATTTTCGGGCACCCTTAAGGGGATCTATTTTCTGGATCCTCTCAGGGGTCTGGGGAGGTTGGGATGGCTTAGGGGTTTTAGGGCTTTGGGGGGTTTCCGGTTTAGGGGTTTAGGGTTCAGGGTTCAGGGTTCAGGGTTCAGGGTTTAGGGTTTAGGGTTTAGGGTTTAGGGTTTAGAGTTTAGGGTTTAGGGTTTAGGGGTTTAGCCCGACACCCTAAACGCCAGTCATCATGCGGGACTCAGATCTGGTCGCTGGGCGTGGGGCTCCCCTTGGAGCCTGGCACGCGGCTGGGGTCCGGTTTGTTAAAGGTCCCGGCGTTGCAGTTTAGGGTTTAGGGTGTAGGAGTTTAGGGTTTAGGGTTTCGGGTTTAGGGTTTAGGGTGTAGGTGTAGGGGTTTGGGGTTAGGGTTAGGGTTTAGGGCTTGGGGGCTTAGGGTTTAGGGGCTATAGGGGCCTGAAGAATTAGAATAGGGCTTTGGGGGTTGGCCCGTAGACCTTTCTAACTTTCTAACCGATTGAAACGAAACCCCCTAAGATCTAGCAACCTAAACCCCGAAATCTTTGGGGTAGCATAGCGGCAGCCCTATGCGACCCTTTAAGCTGCCAACATAGGATGTAGGGTTTAGGGTTTAGGGTTTACGGTTTAGGGTTTAGGGTTTAGGGTTTAGGGTTTAGGGTTTAGGGGTTTAGGGGTTTACGGGTTTAGGGGTTAGGGTTTAGGGTTTAGGGTTTAGGGGTTTAGGAAAACCCCCCTAAGATCTAGCAGCCAGAAGCAGGAACGACCCTTTAAGCTGTCAATGTAGGGTTTAGGGTTTAGGGTTTAGGGTTTAGGGTTTAGGGTTTAGGGTTTAGGGGTTTAAGGGTTTAGGGTTTAGGGTTTAGGGTTTAGGGTTTAGGGTTTAGGGTTTAGGGTTTAGGGTTTAGGGTTTAGGGTTTAGGGTGTAGTGTTTATGGTTTAGGGTTTAGGGTTTAGGGTTTAGGGTTTAGGGTTTAGGGTTTAGGGTTTAGGGTTTAGGGTTTAGGGTTTAGGGTTTAGGGTTTAGGGTTTAGGGCACCTCCTAAAGTACCTAAGGCCTGCCTCCGCTGCGGCGCCTTTCTGCGGACTCCTCGGGAACAGGCTTGGGGTTTAGGGGTTTGGGGTTTAAACTATGCGTTTAGGGTTTAGGGTTTAGGGTTTAGGGTTTAGGGCTTAGGGTTAGGGTTTAGGGCTTAGGGTTCAGGGTTTAGGGCTTAGGGGTTAGGATTCCAAAACACTCTGAAACCCAACGGTGAAAGCGCTGGGCAACAAAGACTAAACGCCAAAAACCGAAACCCTGAAACTCCAAACCCCAAATGCTAGACCCTCAAGAAGCCTAAGCCCAAAGCTCATAGAAATCCCGAGTTTAGGGTTGAGGGTTGAGGGTTTAGTGCTTAGGCTTAGGAACCGAACACAAACGGGAAACACGACAAACCCTGTTGACATCCCAAACGCCCTCTGGTGCCCTGAACCCCACAAGGGTTGAGGGTTGAGAGTTTAGGGTGTAGGGGTTATGTTTAAATTTAGGCTTGAGGGTCACTGACCACTCCGAGGTTTGGTCGTCATCCCGTCTTGCGGCCCATGAGTACTGACTCTTCGCACGTGGATCACTGGGTTCCTCCACCGATGCGGAGTTATCCACGGCACTCGATTAGGGTTAGGGTTTAGGGTTTAGGTTTTAGGGTTTAGGGTTTCGGGTTTAGGGTTTGGGGTTTAGGGTTTAGGGTTTAGGGCTTAGGGCTTAGGGCTTAAGGCTTAGGTTTAGGGAAACCTCATTGCTAGGGAATACCCAGCACAGGCCGCTGTACAAAAGCTGGTCTAATCCTTGGCCAGACGTGGTCCTGGTTTTTCTCGTCCAGGCACATTGGTTTCCTGGGGGCACCGTCCAGGCACGTTGGTGATCAACAGGTCGTCAATCACAGGTCGAGCCGGCTCAAGTGAAACTTGGCTACGGAAGGGTTTAGGATTTCGGGATTAGGGTTTAGGGCTTAGGGAACCTGAAACCCGACACTCTAAGCGCTAGGCAACAAAACCCAGCAGCCTCCAAAACAGGCAAACCTTACAGCAGTCCAACAAACAGACGGGAAACACTATCAACCCTAAACACTCAACCCTAAACCCTGCAGAACTCACGATGAACTCCGGCTCGAGGGTGCCCTGAACCCGGAACCCAACCCCAAACCCAAGCTAAGGGCCAGGGTCTAGGGTCTATGGTCCAGGGTCTACGGTCTAGGGTCTAGGGTCTAGGGTCTAGGGTCTAGGGTCTGGGGTCTGGGTTTAGGGTTTAGGGTTTAGGGTTTCGGGATTTGGGCTTAGGGTTTAGGGTTTCGGGATTAGGGTTTAGGGTTTAGGGCTTAGGGCTTAGGGCTTAGGGCCAAAGCTTAGGGTTTAGGAGTTTAGGATTTAGGGTCCACAAACCCCCGAAGCCTTAAACCCTGCAAAAATCTCAGGGGCGGCCTCGGTCTCGCCGAGGAGGGTCTCGGCCTGGACCTCCGATTCGCTAAACCCTAAACCCTAAGCCCCAAACCCTAAACCCTAAGCCCTAAACCCCTAAACCCCTAAACCCTAAACCCTAAACCCTAAACCCTAAACCCTAAACCCCTAAACCCCTAAACCCCTAAACCCTAAACCCCTAAACCCCTAAACCCTAAAACCCCTAAACCCCTAAACCCTAAACCCTCAACCCCCTGTAACTTGAAATTTTTTCAAAAGCCAAAAACGAAACTCCCCGAAACTCCTCGAAACTTTCCCCGAAGGTCCTCGAAACTCCTCGAAACTTTCCCCGGTCCTGAACCCTTGGTAATTTCAATAAACCCTAAACGCTATACCCTAAACAGGAGGGCTTTAGGGCTGGAGGCTGTAGGGCTTGCGGTTTTTGGGGTCAGGGGTCAGGGTTTAGGGGTTAGGGTTTAGGGCTTAGGGCCTAAGTGTCATTTCCACATGCGTGGCCGGTGGCTGCGTGGACGTTTCCGTGGTCTGCGTGGCCCGGCTTATGGTCTCGTTTCACAGAATTACATGCTGATAGGGGCTCTGGTGCGTTTAGGGTGGTGGCCAAAACGCACTGAGCTCTTTTTCTCGGCGATTCGCACTGTGCATCCCAGCTGGTCCAGGCCAAGTCCTGGTGGAGTTTCGACATGCTTTACTGGTTGTAAGGCGCTTTCAGAATCAGGGTCAGGGTCTATTTTGGATCTAGGAAACCCTAAACCCTAAACATCCCTAAACCCTCTAAACCCTAAACCCTAAACCCTAACCCTAAACCCTAAAGCCTCCCGAGTCTAGGGGTTTAGGGGCACGACCCAGGGCCTTCACGGCGTTGAGGGTTTAGGGCAGATGTGGACCTTCAAAGATTGGGGTTTTTGGTTTATGCAAAACGCACTTCCCCCTTCCGCCCCCGCTCTTCCCCTCCCCTCCCCGTGCGTTTTGGGGGGCCTGCAAAACGCACCCCCCCCTTTCCCCCTCTTCCCCCCCCCCTCTCCCGCCCCTCCTCCCCCCCCCCGTGCGTTTTGGAAGACCCCCCCCCCCCCCCGCCCTCCCCACCCCCGCCTCCCCCCCCCCCCCCCCGCCTCCCCCCCCCCCCTTCCCTCTTCCAGGCGGGTGGGGAGGCGGGGGGGGGGGGGAGAGTGCGTTTTGCAGGTCTTCCAAACGCACGGGGGGGGGGAGGGGCGGGGGAGGGGGGGGGGGGGGGGGAAGAGGGGGAAGGGGGGGGTGCGTTTTGCAGGCCCCCCAAAACGCACGGGGAGGGGAGGGGAAGAGCGGGGGCGGAAGGGGGAAGTGCGTTTTGCATAAACCAAAAACCCCAATCTCTGAAGGCTGCCCTAAACCCTCAACGCTGTGAAGGCCCTGGGTCGTGCCCCTAAACCCCTAGACTCGGGAGGCTTTAGGGGTTAGGGTTAGGGTTTAGGATTTGGGGTTTAGAGGGTTTAGGGTTTCCTAGATCCAAAATAGACCCTGATTCCGAAAGCGCCTTACAACCAGTAAAGCATGTCGAAACTCCACCAGGACTTGGCCTGGACCAGCTGGGATGCACAGTGCGAATCGCCGAGAAAAAGAGCTCAGTGCGTTTTGGCCACCACCCTAAACGCACCAGAGCCCCTATCAGCATGTAATTCTGTGAAACGAGACCATGCAAGCGCAGTGCGTTTTGGAAGACCTGGAAAACGTACTGCTCCCTCCCGCCGCCCCTCCCTCCAGTCGCAAGCAAAGTGCGTTTTGGAAGTCCCACCCTCTTTCTTTCTCCCTTACC
>CAJNDS010002534.1:142500-239448 GCA_905221605.1 Symbiodinium natans
CCCCAAACCCTATACCCCAAACCCTAAACCCTAAACCCTAAACCCTAAACCCTAAACCCTAAACCCCAACACCCAAGCGCCTCCTGGGCCGCCTCCCCCGCTTCGACGGAGTCCCACTCCGCGCCCGGCGCGTCCTCCCATTGGAAGAACCCTGAAGAACTCCAAATAGTGTACTTTGTTGGAGTTTAGGGTTTAGGGTTCAGGGTTCAGGGTTTAGGGTTTCCAAGATTTGGTCCTTTTTCTCAGGGGATCCTAGTAGTTGGGGGTCTATATTCGGGGTCCCGTATTTTCTTAAACCCCCAGGGCTTGAACCCTCCTAAAACCCAAACCCTACACCAAACTCCCTCTCAACCCTGGACCCCTAAACACCCCTAAGCCACACCTCTTGAACTCGCTCCTAAACCCTACACCCTAAACCCGAAACCCGAAGCCCGAAGCCCGAAATCCGAAACCCTAAACCCTAACCTGAAACCCTAAACCCTAAACCCTAAACCCTAAACCCTAAACCCTAAACCCTCGGGCCTCTGGAGGCTTCTCTGCATCCTCGAGGGCCTCGGCATTCGTTGCCTCCTGCTCCTCCTGGCGTCTGAGGCTTTGGGGGTTTAGGGTTTAGGGTTTAGGGCTTAGGGCTTAGGGCTTAGGGCTTAGGGCTTAGGGCTTAGGGCTTAGGGTTGAGGGTCTCTAGGGTCTCTAGGGTCTCTAGGGTCTATACGGTCTATACGGTCTGTAGGATTTAGCATCTATAGAGTTTAGGGCTTAGGGTCTGTGGGGTCTGCAGGGTTTGGGGTGTAGGGTTTAGGGCTTAGGCTTGGACCAAACCCTAAACCCTCAACGAATACAGGTTTGGGAACCCCTAAGACTGCGACTGGCTCTTGAAGGGGCTTAGGGTTTCGGGTTTTGGCGTAGAGAATTTGGGGAGGGTTGAAGCTTTCTAAGGGTTCACAAGCTTCAGGGTTTGGGGCTTTAGGCGGTTTTGGGCTTGGCGCCTTTTAGGACTTAGGGCGAGGGTTTGAGGCCTCTGCGAAGTTTTGCTTGGAACACAGGGGGTTTAAATAGGGTTTACGGTTTGGTGTGCGGCTCGGAAGTCTTCCAAGCCTAAATCCCAAACCCTGAACCCTCAAGCCCTAGCCCCAAAAGCCCTGAACCCAAAACCCTTAACCCTGAACCCTAAACCCCTAAAGCCCTAAACCCTCAACGCAAACCCTAAACCCTAACACCGCGTGAACCCTAAAGCCCAAACCTAACGCCCATACTCCGTAACAGAAACATGCGCTTACTATTCCCCTGGGTTTTTGTAGAGACAAAAACTGTAAAGAATCATGCCGAAAGAAACTATAGAAGCTCTCTATGCCCTACGCCCAAGCCCCAAGCCCTAGAATCCTAAAACCCTGTAAAAAAAACACCCAACTACACAAGCTCTGAAACCGCAGACTGGGTTGGACGATTGTTCCGCCCACCGCTTGGTTTCTTTAATCGTCCGCCGGCCACGTTGCGGAGATGGAAGCAACACAACCAATATATACACTCACAAAAAGGAACCTTATGTACACTCACCAATATTAAAAAGGTACCTTATATACACTCACCAATATTCAGAAATGTAAACCCTACTTCACATGCATCCCCCCCCCCAAAAAAAAGGAACTCATACTCCTGGAAGCTGCGTCAACTTCTACATGGCCGAGTTTAGGGTTTAGGGTTTAGGGTTTAGGGTTTAGGGTTTAGGGTTTAGGGTTTAGGGTTTAGGGTTTAGGGTTTAGGGTTTAGGGTTTAGGGTTTAGGGTTTAGGGTTTAGACTTTAGGGTTCAGCCTTGAAGGGGTGTAGGATGAACACGGTGTCCAGGAAAGCCCTGGTTGGCCAGTCCGTGGTAGTCCACTATTTGCTTGAGAACCCCACAAGAACAAATAACTAAATAATCCCAGATTACCCTTAAGAAGGAATAACATGCCTGATTCTTCAGGGCTCTTAAGCAATGAGAATCAGTCCTTCTCATTTCCTTCATGGCCTTGGGATGTTCGCATGACACGTAGCTCTTCAGCGGTGTGGCTAAACCGTGAAGCCGTAAACCCTAAACCCAGAAACCCCACAACCCTAAACCCTGACACCCTAAAAACCAAAAACCCTAAACCCTTGACCCTATAAGTACAGTCATACTTGGCTAGTAAGGACCATGAACCTCCAACCCTAAACCCTAAACCCTAAACCCTAAACCCCAAACCCTAAAACCCCCTACCCCCTAAACCCTAAACCCTAAACCCTAAACCCCCAACCATAAAAGCCCTGCCTGGTTCGACACCTCCTGCATCTCGGCCTGGGCGGCCTCGGCGGCCTCGGCAGCCTTTCGTACAGGGTTTAGGGTTTGGGGTTTTTGGGGTTTGGGGTTTGGGGTGTTTAGGGTTTAGGGTTTAGGGTTTAGGGTTTAGGGTTTAGGGTTTAGGGTTTAGGGTTTGGGGTCTGGGGTTTGGGGTTTAGGGCTTCAGGGTTCTAGGGGGGGGGGGGGGGGGGGGGGGGGGTGCTGTTTTGGCGTTTTTTGTTTTCAACCCTGAGCCTGCCGGAAACCACCCCACCAAACCCTAAGCCCACAAACCCCTCAACCCCTAAACCCAGAAAAACCCATAACCCTAAACCCTAAACCCCAAACCCTAAACCCTAAACCCGAAAACCTAAACCCTCAACCCTAAACCCTAAACCCCCAAACCCCTACACCCCTAAACCCCTGAACCTGTCGGGGCAGCGCTTGCGCCTCGAGAGCCGCAGCCAGCTTGGCACCTGGAGTTTTTTGGGGGGTTTGGGGTTTGTGGTTTAGGGTTTAGGGTTTAGGGTTTAGGGTTTAGGGGTTAGGGGTTAGGGGTTAGGGGTTAGGGGTTAGGGTTTAGGGTTTAGGGCGTTTGGGCCGTTTGGGGCGGCTAGTTTAGGGCTTGGGGTTTAGGGGTTTAGGGTTTGGGTCTATGAGCTTTGTCGTAGGACTTTGCAGGCTTCTAGGGCTTGGGGTTTAGGCCGCAGGGCTTGAGATGCCTAAACCTTAAACCCTAAACCCTAAACCCTAAACCCTAAGCCCGAAGGGCTTTGTGGGTTTTCGGTGTTTGCGGCGCTTCAGATTGTTGAGGTGGGGAGCTCTAGGCTTTGGGTTCGCCCGCGGATTTAGGGTTTAGGGTTTAAGGTTTAGGGCTGGAGGGTTTAGGGTTTGGGGTTTAGGGTTTGGGGTTTGGGGTCTAGGGTTAGGGTTTAGGGTTTAAGGTTTTTGGCTGCGGGGTTTAGGGCTTGGGGTGTCTCATTGAGGGGGCGCGCGCTGGTGCTAAAAGCACCTAAGAGCGCGCGCCCCCGGCTTGTTGAGCCCCACCCCCGCTTGCGCTCGACCCTCGTCTTGAAACCCTAAACCCTAAACCCTAAACCCCTTACCCTACAAGTATCTCAACAGAGCCAGAGTCCCAACCCCAAACCTGGCCCCGGAACCCTAGAATCCAAAAACCTAACCCTAAACCCCACAACCCTAAACCTTGCAGCCCCAAGCCCTTAGACCCTAAAGCCCTAAAACCCTGAACCCCTAAACCCTACAACCCACAAGCCGAAACCCTAAACCCTACAACCCCAAACCCTAAACCCCAAACCCTAAAATCCGAAACCCTAAACCCCCACACAATAAAATCCTCAACCCCAAACCCCCCAAACCCTAAGATCCGCAACCCTAAACCCAAACCCCAAATTCCTACACCCTAGACCCACCCCGACGCCCTGCAAGCTGAGGAAAGGTCCCTTCTTGTCCTTCTTCTCCTGTACCTCGTTCGGAGCTCTGGGGTTTAGGAGCTTGGGGCTTGGGGTTTAGGGTTTGGGGTTTGGGGTTTGGGGTTTTGGGGTAAATCGAATCCCAGCATGCCTGTTAGGGGTTTGGGGGTTTGGGGCTTTGGGGTTTAGGAATTAGGACTAGGGTTGAGTATTTCTGGTTCAGGGTATTTAGGGTTCAGTAGGGCTTGGGGGGGTTCAGAGCTTTAGGGCTCAGGCATTGGGAGGTTTAGGGCCTAGTAGCTCTCAAATCCTAAGCCCCTACTTGCCGAACCCTAACACCCAAACCTATACTCCCCTTAGAACCTCAATAGTAATAATATTTTTAATATCCCCATTGGGCTTTACATAAACAAAAAATATTCCCAAGGGGGATATAGAAACCCTGCCATCCCAAATCCTCAAGTCCTGGGTGATAAGACCCGGATTAGGCCAAGACTCGGAAGGGGTTCCCCGCAAAGGGCATCCCGAATCCCATCCCTCAAATCGCAAACCCTTGCATCCTAAACCTTCGTAAAATCCTAAAACCTAAAACCTAAACCCTGAACCCTAAACCCTAAACCCTAAACCTCACCCCCACTGTGACCTTGGAGAGGTCGGTGGTGCCCTTCATCATGTTCAGGAACCTCGGATTGTTGGGGCGTTTCGGGTTTGGGGTTTTGGTTTTGAGGGCCTGAGGCTTGAGGGTTTTGTGGGTCAGGGGGTGCAAGGGGCCGGGGTTTGGGGCCTGGGGCCTTAGATCCTGATTTAGGCCCTGTTGAGATGCTGAGTCTAGGCTTGAGAGCTTGCGGTCTACAGTGGGGATATAGGCTGTGTAAGACCGGGGCTTTGGGTGTTTTGCCCCGCTGCCTGTCGGTGCGACATCCACACCATGGGTATGACGAACATCACCCAGTGAAAACACCCTTTCAACAAACGCCTCTCGGAGGCCAGGAGCCCACCATCTGTCACACACTCTTGAGCTGAGATTGCACTGCGCGGCTGTCACCACCTCGCTCAGCCTGGCCCCAAGTCACAATCGATCCATCGCCCAGGATGGCGGCAAAAGCATCTAAGCTGGAATGAATCTTCTGCACATTCTTCAGCTGCCCTTGCACGGCGCGACTGTCACCACCAGAGTCACCATGGCCCCAGGTTACGACGGATCCATCGTTCAGAACAGCAGCAAAAGCGAAGTTGGAGAAATGGATCTGCCGAACCTTCTGGAGCTGCTTGTGCACCGCGAGGCTGTCACC
This sequence comes from Symbiodinium natans, assembly GCA_905221605.1. Taxonomy (NCBI): domain Eukaryota; class Dinophyceae; order Suessiales; family Symbiodiniaceae; genus Symbiodinium; species Symbiodinium natans. Next base: position 147,517 of record CAJNDS010002534.1, read on the forward strand.
ACCACTGTCAGGATTTCCCCAAGTCACAACAGATCCATCGCCCAGGATCGCAGCAAAAGCATCACAAGTGCCTTGAATCTGCTGCACATTCTCCAAGCGATCTTGAACCCCAGCCCCGTCGCCACCATAGTCTGGGTGGCCCCAGGTCACCACGCATCCATCGTCTAAGATGGCAGCAAAGGCGTAGCACGTGGACCTAATCCTCTGCACCTTCCTCAGCTTCTCCTGATCAGCGCTACTGTCACCGCCATAGTTCCGATGCCCCCAAGTCAAGACAGAGCCATCGCCCAGGATGGCGGCAAAAGCGCCACCAGAGAAGTGGATCTGCTGCACCTTCTTGAGCCGAGCTTGGACCGCACTGCTGTCGCCACCATAGTCCGCGTGGCCCCAGGTTACGATGGATCCATCGCCCAGGATAGCAGCAAAGGCGAAGCCAGTGGCTTCAATCCGCTGCACGTCCCTCAGCTGTTCTTGCACGGCGCTGCTGTCCCCGCCGTAGTTCGCACGGCCCCAGGTCACAACAGAGCCATCACTGAGGATGGCGGCAAAAGCACCACAAGAGTCTCGAATCTGCTTGACGTTCTTGAGCTGACCTTGCACGGCACTGGAGTCACCACCAAACCCAGCACGACCCCAAGTCACGACACATCCACCGGCCAGGATGGCAGCAAAAGCGAAGCCCGTAGCCTGAATCTGCTTCGCGTTCTTCAGCTGCTCCTTCACGCCGCTGCTGTCACCGCCATAGTCTGGATGGCCCCAGGTCACGACGGATCCATCGCCCAGGATGGCGGCAAAAGCACGGCTGGTGGAGTGAATTTCCTGAACGTTGGTCAGCTGGGCTTGCACAGCACGGCTGTTCCCACCATAGTCTGCATGGCCCCAGGTCACGACTGACCCATCACTTACAACTGCTGCAAACGCTTCAGAACCACTGCTGATCTGAACCTTCCATACCTGCAAAGTTAGCGCATCCCTGCTCTGCAATCCGGCTTCCTGGACTGTGAGACTTCCGTCCAGGAGCCTTCCAGAAGAGTTCACAAGCCGGCCGTTGCCAACTCCCAGTGCCCTTTGCGCGCTTTGCTTGACCACGTCCACCGTGGCATCCAACTCGACTTCCAGGGACACCGTCCTGCCACTCATGAGCCCCACCTCCACCGTGACAGACGACATGTGCCAGAGGAACCCGCAACTGACCTCCAAGCCCTTTTAAACCCAATAAAACCTGTAGCCCACGAAGGCCTTGGAACACATGGCACGCCTTGGGCCCAAAATCACGCAGCCGACACTCGTGCCTAAAAGCACTCTCATCCCTGAGTAAGCCCCTGTGCCCCAAAAGGGTTCAGGGGGTTTAGGGTTTGGGGGTTTAGGGGTTGACAGTTTGGGGGTTTTGAGGGTTTGAGGGTTAAGGGTCTCCGAGTTGAAGGGTTTAAAGGTTCAAGGGTTTGGGGGGTTTAGGGTTCAAGGGTTTACCACACCCCAAAAGCCTAAACCCTAGAAACCCCAAGCCCCAAACCCCAAACCCTAAACGCCAAACCCTAAACCCTAAACCCTAAACCCCAAACCCCAAACCCTAAACCCTAAACCCTCACAGCAGCCAGGGAGCTCCAGGAAGCTGATGCGACGATCGCCGTCCTCCGGGGGACTTAGGATTTGGGGTTTGGGGTTTAGGGTTTAGGGTTTAGAGTTTAGGGTTTAGGGTTTAGGGTTTAGGGTTTAGGGTTGAGGGTTGAGGGTTGAGGGTTGAGGGTTTAGGGTTTGGGGTACCCTTAAACCCTTAACCCCTGAACCCTGAACCCTAATTAAACCCTGAACCCTACACTTGGGGTTGAAGATAGTCGGCCCGGAAACCCTAAGACTTCTCAAACCCTGAGCCCTGAAACCCTACGTTTGGGGTTTGCGGCAATCGGCCGGGAAACCCTAAAATTTAAACAAACCCTACCCTGAACCCTAAAGCCGTAATCCTAAACGCCAGACCCCCAAACCCCCAAACCCCCAGACTCCATATGGGTAGCTCTCTAAATGATGGATCCTTTCTGGGGTTTCACTCCCAAAATAAGGACCCTAAACCCTGAACCCTAAACCCTGAACCCTAAACCCTGAACCCTGAACCCTAAGCCCTGAACCCTGGACCCTGGGCCCTAAAAACCCTAACCCTAAACCCTAACCCTAAACACCCTACGGTTCCCCAAACCCTTACTTAAAACCCTAACCCTAAAATCTGGGAACCCCCAAACCCTGAACCCGCACCTCGTCGGCGGCCTTCAGCAAGTCGCGGCACTCGTGCGCGGACACGACCTTGAGAGTTGAGGGCTGAAAGTTTAGGGTTTAGGGTTTAGGGTTTAGGGTTTAGGGTTTAGGGTTTAGGGTTTAGGGTTTAGGGCTTAGGGTTTAGGATTTAGGGTTTGGGGTTTAGGGTTTGGGGTTTGGGGTTTGGGGTTTGGGGTTTGGGGTTTGGAGTTGAGGCGAGGGCTCAGGGTTTAGGGTTTGACTGACACAGCCAGGAAGAAACCCAACCCCTGGCGATGGCGGTTCAAAGAGTGCAAGTACAAGGTCCTCGTGGCCACAAGAACACAACAGGCTTTAGGGCTTAGGGTTTAGGGTTTAGAGTTTAGGGCTTAGGGTTTAGGGTTTAGAGTTTAGGGCTTAGGGTTTCGGGTTGAGGGTTTAGGTTTAGAGCTTAGGGCTTAAGGGCTTAGGGTTTGGGGTCAGGGGGCCTCGGGTGTGGGGTTTAAGGGTCTAATTAGGTATCTTGAGGCATCTTAAGCATGAGACTACGCCTTGACTAGCATGTTTGAGACCCTAAACCCTAAAAACCCTAAACACCCTAAACCCTAAAACCCTAAACCCTAAACCCCAAACCCTACACCCCAAACCCCAAACTCCAGAAGCAGGAGAACTCCGTGGTGGCGCCTCCTGGCCGTCCGGCTGGCCGTTGTTCAGGATGTCCATGAGGTCGGTGACACCGATCCTGGTTTCGGGTTTAAGGTTTAGGGTTTAGGGTTTAGGGTTTGGGGGTTAGGGCTTAGGGTTTTGGGTTTTGGGTTTAGGGTTCAGGACGTCCATGGGGTCGGTGACACCAATCCTGTGCATGTGGGGCTAGGGTTTAGGGTGGTGACTGGTCGCATCATGCGACTCAGTTTCGGGAGAAAAGGGGTGGGAATACCTCAGCCCGTGCTGGGACACTAGGGACAACTTCCCAGGAACGGGGGAGTCAAAGTTCTACTGGTGGTATTCTGGCGGCCAATCGGGTCAAGCTTCTAAAATTAGGGTGGAAGGTTTAGCACCCTAAACCCTAAACCCTAAACCCGTGCTGAGGGTTGAACTGCCAAGAATTGGGGCTTCAGGGTTTGACACATGCAGGATTCTCATCTTGGGCATCTCCAAAAGGACACCAAATATACACGCTCACCACACTTCCCAAGGAGAAAGACCTACACTCACCAAACCCTAAACCCAAAACCCTAAACCCTAAACCCTACACCCTACACCCTTATTTTCTAATCTGAATGAGGGATCCCTTCTTGGGTCTCACTCCCAAAAGAAGGACCCCTAAACCCTAAACCCTAAACCCTAAAACCCTTAACCCTAAACCCTAAAAACCCTAAAAACCCTAAACCCTAAACCCCAGAGTCTAAAACCCTACAACCCTTAAACCCGAACAACTGCGGTCAACCGGGGTCACGGCTGCCCGTCGCCGTCCTGCCGCAGTCTCGCAAGCCAGAAGCCCCAAGAGGTAGGTGTAAGGGGTTTAGGGTTTAGGGTTTAGGGTTTAGGGTTGGGGTTTAGGGTTAGGGTTTAGGGTTTAGGGTATAGGAGAGCCTGAGCCTCCACACAAAACCTTATTGGGGGGGTTCCGAAACTAGGGCTGGGTTTAGGGTTTTAGGGTCTTAGGGCTTAGGGTTTGGGGGCTTGGGGTTTGGGGTTTAGGGTTTAGGGCTTAGGGTTGAGGAGCTGGACTTTCGAGGCGGAAGCTGAGCCTTCCAACCACGGAGCAATGTCGCACGCAAACATGCTGGGAAGCAGACCGAGCCCCCCCCCCCCCCCACAACCCTGTAAGGGTTTTGGGTTTAGGCTCTAGGGTTTAGGGCTTAGGGCTTGGGGTTAAGGGTTTCAGGTTGAGGATTGAGGGTTGAGGTTTAGGGTTTCAGGTTTAGGGAACTCTTCAACCCTAAGCCCCTTAAACCACAACCTCAACCATCAGTCCGCAGCCCCACAAAACGCCGTCTCACCTGGTCGTAGATGCGGAAGACGGCCCAACAGATCTCCTCCCGCGCATACACCTCGACCCGAACCACAGTTTACAGGGTGTAGGCTTTTGGGTTTGGGGGTTACAGGTTTAGGAGTCCAGGGGTTACTGGTGTATCGGGTTTTTAGGGCTCTGGATCTGGAGGCTTAGGGATTCGGAGTTTTCCGAGTGTTGACGCTGTAGGGCTTCAGGGTTGTTACGCTTCAGGGCCAACCTCCAAACCCCAAAACCCCACAACCCTCATTCCTAGACCCCTCAAAAACCCTCAGCCCCAAACCCTAAAACCCTCATGCCCAAACCCTCAAAACCCCTCAACCCGAAACCCTAAGTCTAATCGCCGGGGGTGTTTGAGGAGTCTCCGCTTGGCAGCCCGACTTGGAGGTCCAAGACAGACGCCACGAACCTCAGAGGCAGGGGCAACCCAAACCTGAACCATAAAAATCCCTGAGCTGCCCAAACTCTAAATCCCCCAAACCCCAAACCCCAAACCCTAAACCCTAAACTCTAAACCCCAAACAGAAATCCGTGACATCCGGAGGCAGCATTTTAGCTAAAAATCCTTAAGCTTGGGACGTTCCCCCTCATACTAACTGTCCTTAATAGGGTACTAGGGGGTACTAAATCCCCATTAAGGACTGTTAGTATAAGCCTAAACCTTCACCCTAAAACCCTAAACCCTAAACCCTAAGCCCCCTAAGCCCTAAGGCCTAAGCCCTAAACCCCTAGCCCACAAACTGAGGGTGCGTCTCGCCCAGGCCGATCTCGCCGCTGCCGTCGGCGTCCAGGCGGAGACCTGGGGATATGCGGGGGGGGGGTTTAGGGTTTGGGGTTTAGGTTTTGGGGTTTAGGGTTTAGGGTTAGGGTTTTGGGGTTTAGGGTTTAGGGTTTAGGTTTTAGGGTTTAGGGTTGAGGGTGGAGGTTTGAGGGTGGAGGGGGGGTGAGGGTGGAGGGTGGGAGGGTGGAGGGTGAGGGTTGAGGGTTGAGGGTTGAGGGTTGAGGGTTGAGGGTGAGGGTTGAGGGTTGGTTGAGGGTTGAGGGTTGAGGGTTGAGGGTTGAGGGTTGAGGGTTAGGGGGTTGAGGGGGTTGAGGGTTGAGGGTTGAGGTTGCGGGTTGAGGGTTGAGGGTTGAGGGTTGAGGGTTGAGGGTTGAGGGTTGAGGGTTGAGGGTTGAGGGTTGAGGGTTGAGGGTTGAGGGTTGAGGGTTCTAGACCCAAGAGTAACCCTGAAAAAAAAGGGGTAGCCTGCTTGGTTTCAAGGGGCGAATAAGGAAACCTAAATCCTAAAAAAAGCGAATCAGGGCCTACTCTGGGTCCTAGTTTTTCAGGGTTTGGGCTTTTGGTGCTTGAGGTTTAGGGTGTTGAGAGTTTGGGGACTCGTGTTTAGGGCAAGGGGTTTAGGGTATGGGGATTAGGGCTTGGGGTTTGGGGTCTAGGGACCCTAATTAGTCCTAAACCCTAAACCCTAAACCCTAAACCCTAAACCCTAAACTCTACACTCTCAACCGGCTCACAGGGGCCAAGCTAGGCTTTGTGGCTTGGGGATAATTGGCAACCCCGCTTCAGCAGACGCAGAGTGGCCCTAAAGGCCCTTCCGAGAATCTCTGGGTTAAGGGTTTAGGGTTTAGGGTTTAGGGTTTAGGGTTTAGGGTCTAGGGTCTAGGGTTTAGGATTTGGGTTTAAGGATTTTGGGTCTTTCCCTGTAGACTCCCAACTCCCAAATATGCCAAACATTCCCTTTTGGGCATCTCTGCTTTTCGGAAGCCACCACAACCTCAACCCCAAAACCCTAAGCCCTCATACCCCAAGAACCCTGAAGCCCCCCGAGCGCTACAACCAGCGGGCCCCCAGGCCATTTCGTGCAGGTCCTCTGGCATCTCTACCTCTGTCCAGCCCGCGCGCTTCATGCCTGTTTCGATATTCAAGGTTCAGGGGTTCAGGGTTTTGAAGTTGAGATTTAGTTTAGGGTTTACGCCTGACGCTTTTAATTTCATCTTGCGCCCCAAGCCACAAACCCAAAACCCCTGAACCCCACGCCCCCCAAGCATTGAACGCCTAAGCCCTGAACCCCAAACAAACCCTCAACCCTAAACCCCAAACCCTAAACCCTTGAGCCCCCGAAACCCTTACAACCTAAACCTCAAACCCTAAACCCTAAACCCTAAACCTCAAACCCTGAACCCTAAACCCCAAACCCCCTAAACCCATCCTGCGCCGGGCCTGCTTCAATCTCATCGGCATCGATGTGGCCTTCGCCCGACGAGTCCAGCCTGCATATCCCGCTCGTGAGGGCTTTGGGGGTTAGGGCTTAGGGTGTAGGGTTTAGGGTTTAGGGTCTAGGGGGTTTAGGGGGTTTAGGAGGTTTAGGAGTTTAGGGGCTTAAGAGTTTAAGAATTTGGGGTTTGGAGTTCAGCCTCAAGCCCAAACCCTGAACACAAAAACCCACAATACCGAGAACACACAACAAACAACCCCCCCCCCCCCAGCCACAAGACCTTTTCGTTTCAAAGGATGCTTCTCGACAACAAAGAACAGGCTCAGGTGTTGGGCTTCAGGGGTCTTGGGAGTTCGGGCCGCAAGCCCTAAGCCCTAAACCCGAAACACCCCAAGCCCCCCCCCCCCCCCCCCGGCCCCAAAACAAAAAACCTAAACCCGCAAGCGCCCGGCCACATGAAAGTGTCGATCAAGGGCTTCAAGATCTCAGGCTCAAGCCTCTCCAGGGCATGGGCTAGGGCTGGGTTGAGGGTTTAGGCTTTATGAGGTTTAGGGTTGAGGGTTTAGGAGGTTTGGTAGGTTTAGAAGGTTTAGGAGGTTTTTCAGGGATTGGGAGGTTCAGGAGGGTGTTCAGGGTTTTCAGGGTTTTGGAGGTTTAGGAGGTTTAGGGTTTCGGAGGTTTTAGGGGTTGAGGGGTCCAGGCTTGTTTCTAAGGCGGCGGGGCGGGGAGGGGCCGGGGGGGAGGGGAAGGGTTGCTCCGTTTTTCAAGGGGGCCAAAGGCCCTGAGGCTGTGCCCCTGCACCTTACTGGTTCTGCACTAAGGAAACCCTAAACCCCAAACCTTGCAACCCGAAACCGCTGCTGAAACCCGAAACCCACAAACCCTAAGCCCTAAAGCCCTAAAGCCCTAAAGCCTCTAAGCCCTCTAAGCCCTCTAAGCCCTCCAAACCCCAAACCCTCATCTGGGGCGCCACGCTGGGAGACGATGATCTGAAGGCTGGCTTGCTTGAACTTGTTGAACCTGGCATCAGGGGTTTAGGGTTTAGGGTTTAGGGTTGAGGGTTGAGGGCTGAGGGCTGTAGGGCTGTAGGGCTTAGCGCCTAAGGTTTTGGCCTTAGGGCTGCCGTGTAGGACTTAAGGTTTGGAGTTTCGGGTTTAGGGTTTGGAGAGCGCCTTAGAGGCTCCAAGGGCTGTGACTGGTGCCTCCTAGAAAGGGGTTCTCACTTGCCGGGGGTTTCTTTAGGGTTTTGGGTTTAGGGTTCAGGGTTCAGGGTTTAGGGTTTAGGGTTTAGGGTTTAGGGTTTAGGGTTTAGGGTTTAGGGTTTAGGGTTTAGGGTTTAGGGTTTAGGGTTTAGGGTTTAGGGTTTAGGGTTTAGAGTTTAGGGTTTAGGGTTTAGGGCTCCAAACCCTGAACTCTGCAACCTTAAACCCTAAACCTCAAACCTCAACGCGGGGATCCCATGACATCGGGCCCTGAACCCTAAACCCTAAACCCTAAACCCTACACCCTAAACCCTAAACCCTAAACCCCACACCCTAAGCCCTAAGCCCTGAATCGTGGAGGCGCACGAGCAGTACTTCCGCATGTTCTCGAAGTACCTGGAAGGGATCCCCTTTGGGGATTTCCGAAGTTGGGGGGGCACCTTAGCCCTTATTATAAGGGAATCCTACTATTCAGGGGTCTATATTCCACTTGGGGATGTCCGAAGTTAGGGGTACCTTACTGGGATCCTTTTTTTAAGTCAATCCTACCATTTAAGGGATCTCTATCAGGGCTCCCTTGTGTTCGTAACCCCGATTTTAAGGTTCAGGGGCTCAGGGTTGAGAGCCCTAAGCCCCTAAATCCTAAGCTGTTGGGGTGAGTGGTTGAAGATGACAGGCAGACCCACCTGTGCATGAGGTTTGGGGTTTCGGGTTTCGGGCTTCGGGCTTCGGCTGCAGGGTTTAGGCTTTAGGGTTTAGGGTTTAGGGGGTTTAGGGTTTAGGGTTTAGCGTTTAGGGTTTAAGGTTTACTTTAGTCAACAGTTCAACGCATACTTATTGTGCATAGTAAAGCACTCAATGGTTTTGGCTTCGGGGTTTCTGAAATGTCTGGGAAAATGGCGGTTAGGGTTCGGGTTTAAGGTTTAGGTGATGCTGAGTTCAAGGTTCAGGGTTTCGTCGATCTTGAAGGGAACGGAACCTTTCAGAGTCTGTCCGGCTGCCTCTAACATTTAAAGACTGAAGCTTACAAAAGACAACCCTGACCCACAACCCGACATCTTGGCCCCAAAACCCTAAACCCTAAACCCTAAACCCTAAACCCTAAACCCTAAACTCTCCAACCTCACTTATCAGCAGGCATGTCGGTGCACTTCTGCTTCAGCGGTGCTCGCAGAACAGGCGCCTCACAACGGGTTTAGGATAACACGGGGTGATTAGGCTTTTGGGCTAGGGCCTGCGGTGCAGAGCTTTGGGGGCTAGGGTTTAGGGTGTTAGGGGTTTAGGGTGTAGGGTGTGAGGTTTCAGAGGTTCGGGCAGGATCTGAGTTGAAGGCTTTGGAGCATAATGGCCGTTTGGGGCAGACTTTTGCGCTTGATGGCTTTATGTAGCTCCCTAAACCCCAGACCCTGAGCCCCAAGCCCTAAACCCTAAACCCGTAATCCACCCCCTCTTCCAAGCCCATCCCTCGGCCCGGAACCCCTCTAAATCCTGGATCTTAGCAGCTGACGGAATTAAGTACCCAATATCTCCCTCTATATATATATATATATATATATATCGCCTTCAGGGATCATATAGGGTACTCACTTCCCTCACTCCCTACAAGAAACCAGTAGGCTGAGGCTTGGGGTTTATTCAGGGTTCAGGGTTTGGGGTTGCTTGGGAAACCCAAGCCCGAAGAGCTGAGAGTCTGGTGAGGCCCCGGCCGTCTGCACAATCCACGTGTCAAACAGGGCCTCTTTGCAGATTTAGGGTTTAGGGTTTCGGGTTTAGGGTTTAGGGTTTCGGGTTTAGGGTTTAGAGCTTAGGGTTTGTTAGTGCTCGTATTTTCTACTCGCCGCGTGTGTTTTTCGAAAGGGTGCGTTTGGTGCTTTGCGACTTTCTTGAGCTTGTTGGGCTGGGGCGGGGGGAGGGGCCATCATATGACTTCAAAGAACAACTACGACCACAATGCATCACCCCCTTCCCTGCTCCCTCAGCCCCTAGCCCTAGCCTGGAGTCTTCAGCCTCACTTCCTACACCCAACCCTGGACCTTTAGGGCCTAAGGTCAAGCTCCGAATGTTGGCCTAAGATTCAGGGCTGCTGAGGGATTCGGATCCCGGGTTTAGGCCACCGATGGTCTTCTAGGGTTTGGGGGGGTTTAGGGGATAAGAACTTAGGGGTTTGGGGGGTTTAGGGTTTAGGGTTTAGGGTTTGAGGTTTCAGGTTTCAGGTTTAGGGTTTAGGGTTTAGGGTTTAGGGCTTAGGGTTTAGGGTTTAGGGTTTAGGGTTTAGGGTTTACGGGGCTTTCGCGCCGCCTGCTTGGCGGTGATGCGCTCGACCTCGCTCATGCGCAGCAGGCCGCGGATGAGGTCCTTGTACCCCAAACCCTAAACCCTAAAACCTAAACCCTAAACCCTAAACCCTAAACCCTAAGAACAGAGCAATTTCAAGCCTAAGAGCAGAGTTATTGGGGTTCTTAAGGGACGGGGGTCATGGGTGTAGGTACCTGGGAACCATAGGGAGTACTGGGGAGTATTATGGAACCTTGGCTCCATACCCCCCTTGAACCCCCTCCCTGAAGAACCCTAAAAAACTGACCCCGAAATCCCTCAATCTGAAACCCTGCGCTGTACCCTAAACCCAGGGCTCAGGGTTTGAGATTTAGAGTTTGGGGGTTCCGGTGGCTTAGGGGTTTGGGGTATAGGGGTTTAGGGGTTGAGGGGTTTAGGGGTTTGGGGGTTTACAGAGTCCTTCGCCAGCTCTGTCACATGCCGCCAGTCCGCGTCGTTGAAGCTAAACCTGGTTCCGGGACGACGACTCCGTTGAGCACCCTCATCAAGAGAAGAGTGTTGATACCCTCCTAGGGGTTCCATGTGGACAGAAAGGTGAATTTCAATGCCAATCAAAACCCGAAACCCTAAGCCCCAAACCCTAAACCCTAAGTAAGAGTCTCTCAGACACACCCTTATTAGGGTTTAGGGTTTAGGCTTCGGGTTTCGGGTTTGGGGTTCCTAAGCCCTGGCGGAAACCATTGGTGCGCTTCCGGCCCAATCCGTGTCGACTACGTGCCTACTTTGAGGCATCGCCTCGCCACCGCCCATAAACCAAAATTCAAAAAGCAAAAAAACTAAACCCTCACCCCGACAAACCTCGGAAAGTCAACAACGTTATGCGCAAATCGGGCAATTGAAACAAAATGAAAAACTAAACCCTTGAACCCTTACACCTCTAACCTGTTAAACCCTGAACCTCTAAACCCCCACACGCAAAAAAAAACTTTAAACCCTTAAACTCGTACACCCTTAAACCCATACACCCCTAAACCCTTACCTGAACCCCCGAAACCGTAAACCCTAAACCCATAGACCCCTAAACCCCTAAACCCCCAAAACCGCCCCAAAACCCACAAAACCATAAACCCTAAACCAATTGCCGATCAAGACATTACGACCCTAAACCCTAAACCCTAAACCCTCACCCCTAAACCCTAAACCCCAAACCCTAAACCCTAAACCCCAAACCCTAAACCCTAAACCCTAAACCCTAAACCCTAAACCCTAAACCCCAACCCTCAATCCCTCAATCCCTCAATCCCTCCAAAGCCCAGAACAAGCCCAGGAGCTGCCCGCCGCGCACGCGCGTGAGGATCTCCGCCTCATCTTGGGTTTAGGGGTTTAGGGTTTAGGGTTTAGGGTTAGGGTTTTGGGTTTTGGGTTTAGGGTTTAGGGTTTAGGGTTTAGGGTTTAGGGTTTAGGGTTTAGGGTTTAGGGTTTAGGGTTTAGGGTTTAGGGTTTAGGGTTCAGGGTTCAGGGCTTAGGGCTTAGGCTTTAGGGTTTAGGGTTTAGGGTTTGGTGTTGAAGGTTTAGGGCTTAGGTTCTTCGCTGAGCCCTACGCTAAGGATTTCGTTGAGAGGTTTGGGGTTTAAGGGCTTGGGAGCTTTGGGGCTTAGGAGTGCAAGGGCCGATACTTAGCTTTGGAGTAGACCCTGGAAAAAAAGTATATACTTTTTAGGTATAAGTGGCTATTATAGGAACCCAGAACCAAAAAAAAGCATTAAAGCGTAGTACTCCAAAACCTGGGATAAGGTTTTTGAGTTTTAGCCGGGCTTTCGGCTGTTCGGGAGGTGTGGAAGCTTGGAGACCCTAAACCCTAAACCCTAAACCCTAAACCCTAAACCCTAAACCCTAAACCCTAAACCCTAAACCCTAAACCCTAAACCCTAAACCCAGTGTAGCGGCTTAGGTTCTTCAGGGGCTTCAGGAGTGTGAGAGTCCAAGGAGCTTGGGGCTGAGAAGCCGGAAGGGGTTGGGAACCCTGAACCCTAAACCCTAAACCCTAAACCCTAAACCCTAAACCCTAAACCCTAAACCCTAAACCCTAAACCCTGGGTTTAGGGTGTTTTTTGGTCTGGGGGGCCTGGGAGTTTAAGGGCTTCTTGCGGTAGCAGCTTCGGCTTTCGGGGTAGCGGCCTTTAGGCTTTAGGGGCTTAGGCTTTAGGCTTTAGGTTTTAGGCTTTAGGCTTGGGCCTTTAGGCTTTAGGGCTCCCGGTTTAGGATTTAGGGCTTAGGATTTGGGACTTAGGGTCTAGGATTTAGGATTTAGGGTTTAGGGTTCAGGGTTTAGGGTTTAGGGTTGCCCGGGAGGCCCGGCATCGGAGTCACCAAAGAAGGGAGGGTAGCCGCAGAGGAGGATGTACATCACCGTCTGGCAGGCAAAGTTCCGCTTTAGAACTGGGAATGGGTTTAGGGTTTAGGGTTTAGGGTTCAGGGTTCAGGGTTCAGGGTTCAGGGTTCAGGGTTCAGGGTTTAGGGTTTAGGGTTTAGGGTTTAGGGTTTAGGGTTTAGGGTTTAGGGTTTAGGGTTTAGGGTTTAGGGTTTAGGGTTTAGGGTTTAGGGCTTAGGGCTTAGGGTTTCGCATGGCCGCCATGCCCAATGTGCCTCGGATCTCCGCTACCCCGAAAGCTCCAGAATCGTGAAGCTTAACCCCGCAACCCTCACCCCTGGGCTGCCCAGTAACCTAGGCTTAAAGGGGGTGCCCTTTTTTGCTTAAAGGGGCTTATAAGGGAACCTAAACCCCCAAAAAAGGGGAACAAGGGCACTACTGGGCATCCCAGACCCGCAGATCTGAAACTCGAGAGGACGCAGGTAGGGTTTATAGTACTGAGATTGGCGAGCGCGACCTTGGTCCTTGTAAATGCTGGATGGGTGTATAGATTGGGCATCATTTTTGAAGACCCTAAGCCCGTCAGGACTTACGGTTTAGGGCTTCTTGGGTTTAGGCTTCGAGGCGTAGGCTGTGAGGGGTTTGGGGTTAGATCGAGAAGTAAATATGGCGTGTACAGCTTGACTTCTCCAGACACATGCTCATAATAGACGAGCAGTCACCTAAGGCACTCGTTGAAGGGGGGGCGGGGTGAGAATTGGAGTAGCGTAGAGAAATTTCAGAAGGGACTCGAGCAGTTGAAGGGTTCTTTTTGGTTTCGTCCAGCTGCCTGCGGCCTATCCCCTAAACCCCAAAACAGTATGTAGCTCAGGACCAGACCTCTATGATAAGCCCAGAACCTCAGCCCCGTTCAGCCCTGATACCCTGAAATACCAACAACCCTAAACCCTAAACTTAGAACCTGAATCCAAAACCCCTATGACTCCCGAATCCCTTGACTTGCAACCCCCCCTAGGTTCCCCCCATAATTAAGGCTATTTAGGAATAAGTTAGCCAAATTCAGGCTATTCAAGAAGGGGGGAACCAGGTGGGGGGGGGGAGTGTAGAGGGGGGTAATCGGAAAACCCTGACCAGCCGCCTAACCCTAGAGCCCTACAACCCGAGAACCCGAGAACCCTACCACCCTTCAACCTACAACCCTAGAACCCTAGAACCTTAGAACCTAACCCTAAACCCTAGAGCCCGCAACCCCTAACATTGGCGGAAGGAGTCTGAGCACTGGACGCCGCAGGTCCACATGTCTGTGGCCTTTGACAGGCAGGTTCGGGGCTTGGGGAGTCCAGGGTTTGGGATTTAGGGTTTAGGGTTTAGGGTTTAGGGTTTAGGGTTTAGGGTTTAGGGTTTAGGGTTTAGGGTTTAGGGTTTAGGGTTTAGGGTTTAGGGTTTAGGGTTTAGGGTTTAGGGTTTAGGGTTTAGGGTTTAGGGTTTAGGGTTTAGGGTTTAGGGTTTAGGGTTTAGGGTTTAGGGTTTAGGGTTTAGGGTTTAGGGTTTAGGGTTTAGGGTTTAGGGTTTAGGGTTTAGGGTTTAGGGTTTAGGGGCTCAGGGGTTTAGGGGTTTAGGGTTTAGGGTTTAGGGTTTAGCGTGACTTCAGAGAAGCCCCTCACAAGGGCTCAAAGGCGCTTGGGGACTTGCTCGCCCTCTACTCTCAGCCCTAAACTCTCCCAACCCGTCAACCCTTGAACAGTTAGGGTTTAGGGTTTAGGGTTTGGGGTTTAGGGTTTAGGGCTTAGGGTTTAGGGTTCAGGGTTTAGGAGCACGGCACGCCAGCGGCCTCGGTGTACTTGCCAGCGAGGATCTGTGGCGAGACGAAATAAGGCCTCAGCTACTTGCTTTTGTTGTTTTCTCTTCTTTTCTTGTTTTTTTTTTTTGGGGGGGGGGTTCAGGGTTTGGGCTCCCTTGAGGCGCGTTTTGTCGATGACCTCTTGCAAAAAAATCTTATGTCACAGGGAACTTCGCAGAAGAACCCTAAACCCCAAACCCAGACCCCAAACCTAAACCCCAAACCCCAAACCCTAAACCTAAAAACCCTAAACCCCCAGCCCTGAACCAAACCCAAAAGCCATTGAGGTAGGGGTTGAGGATACAGGGCTGACCAGTCACCCCTTAAACCTACCCCCCCCCCCCCCCCCCCCAAACCAAAAAAAAAAACACCCCAAACCCCCCCCCCCCCCTCAAGCCCCAAACCACCCAGCCCCAGGAACCCCCAAAAAGTGGCAAGTCTAAACCCTGGAAACCCGCAGACTAAAGCCATGAACCCTAAACCCCCCTTGAACACTACAGAGCTCACAACCCCTAAAACCCTAACCCCCCGGTCCTAAACCCCTAAACCCCAGAACCTAAACCTCTAAACCCCGAGACCCTAAACCCCTAAACGCCTAAACCCAAAAACCCTAAAGCCTAAACTCCCCGCACCCCCCAAACTCCTAAACACTGAATCCCTAAACCCTCAACACACCCAAACCCCGAAACCCCAAACAATAAACCCCTAAACCCTAAACCGCTAAACCCCTACACCCTGCACCCTAAACGCCTAAACCCCTAAACCCTAAACCCCTAAACCCCTAAACCCCACGGGGCCCCGGCGCACCGACCTTCGTCTTCATCGTCTGCGCCAGGAGGGGCCGAAGGATTTTAAGATTACGGAGTGGGCCTCAACCGTCTTACAGGGTTTAGGGCTTAGGGTTTAGGAGTTTAGGGTCTAGGGCTTGTTTGAGTTTTGAAGGCCTCCATTCTGATACGGAGCCGAATAGCTTCACCAGAAAGCCATAGCTTCGGATGTTCCCCCCTTATACTAACAGTCCCTAATAGGGAGTAAAAATTGGAGGTACTATAACCCATCATAAGGACTAGGGTTTAGGGTTTAGGGTTTAGGGTTTAGGGTTTAGGGTTTAGGGTTTAGGGTTTAGGGTTTAGGGTTTAGGGTTTAGGGTTTAGGGTTTAGGGTTTAGGGTTTAGGGTTTAGGGTTTAGGGGGAACATCCCAAACCATAGGAGATTAGGCATGGTAAGGAGGGATCCTGGTAGGGACCTTAGGGGTTATTTAGGGGCTACTTGGGGGGGCTACTTAGGTATATAAGGGACTCTATAAGGTATAATATAAGGGTTATGTAGGGGCCTCCTTTTACGGAGGCGTGGGACTTGAGGGTCTGGGATTCAGGTTTAGGGTCGAGGTTTAGGGTTTCGGGGCTACAGTCCAGGGTTTCGCGTCTTTTGGGGGTTTTGGGTTTAGGGCTTAGGGTTCAGGGGTCTGAGCCTGCTGAGGGGGCACCAAGACCCCATGAAGCCTTATATGGGGAGGGGGTTAAGGGTACCTATTGGGGTTCTTAATATAAGGAGATCCTACGATTTAAGGGTCCTATTTAGGGTCCCCTGTTTTGTAAACCCCCATATCCGTGAGCTAAACCCTAAAGCCAACGACCCCAAACTCGAAGTCCAAAACCCTGCTTGCTTGGGGGACCTAGACCCCGAAGCCCCACACCCTTGCTTTGGGAGACACCTCGCCGTGCTGTGCCTGAGCCCCCAAGGGTTTAGGGTTTAGGGTTTGGGGTTTGGGGTTTAGGGTTTAGGGTTTAGGGTTTAGGGTTTAGGGTTTAAGAACCGAATTTAAGCCGACAAAACCCACCTTCAACCTACATCCTGAACCCTAAACCCCGAGCTCGAAGCACCAACAAGAACACAAACCCTCAACCCACAAAACCCCTAAACCCCAAACCCCAAACCCCAAAAAAACCTGAAAAACTGCTTGAGGTTTACGTTTAGGGTGTAGGGTTAGGGTTTGGGGTTTAGGGTTTAGGGTTTAGGGTTTAGCGTTTGGGGCTTGGGGTTTAGGGTGTAGGGTTTGGGGCTTCGCATCACGCCTCGCCCTCCTTGAAGGAGCGGGCGAAACCGAAGTCGATGATCTGAGGGCTTCCATTTTTTGACATGCAGGGGTTGTGCTTTTTGCTTTCCTTCTCTTCTTCTTTGCTTTGTTTTGGAGGGGGGGTTCTAGGGGGTATTTCCACACACTAAACTTAAACCCTAAACCCTGAACCCTGAACCCTGGGGAGTTCGGGGGTTCCTAGGGTTAGGGGTTTAGGGTTTAGAGTTTAGAGTTTAGGGTTCAGGGTTCAGGGTTCAGGGTTCAGGGTTCAGGGTTTAGGGTTTAGGGTTTAGGGTTTAGGGTTTAGGGTTTAGGGTTTAGGGTTTAGGGTTTAGGGTTTAGGGTTTAGGGTTTAGGGTTGCCAAGGATCGCAACATAGAAGCGGGCCCAACGAAGGGACTCCGCATTGAGAACAGCCTCCAAGAGCTCTTGGATCCTGTTCCCCTCCAGGACTGGATCAAAACCCTAAACCCTAAGCCCTAGACCCCTAGACCTAAACCCTAAACCTAAACCCTAAACCCTAAACCCCAAACCCTAAACCCTTTCGCGGAGCTGCTTGGCTGAGTATAAAACACGGCAAAGCGCGACACCTGCGCGGCTGAGCCCAGAGAGGAAGCCAGAGTACACTCACATGGAGACTGAAAGATCTTGTTTTTTCGAACCTTCTTCCGTGACTTTCGCCCTGAACCCTAGACCCTAGACCCTAAACCCCAAACCCTAAACCCTAAACCCTAAACCGCCCCAAATGGTTGAGTCAACTGGGGCTTCATCACCTCACCACGCGCCATCTGAAATGGAGTCATCCTGGAACCGACGGACACGAAACGACGGCTGCGCACATGCGCGGCTGGGGGTGTTACAAGTTTAGGGCTAGAAATTACAGGGTTTGGGGTTTAGGGTTTAGGGTTTAGGGCTGAGGGTTTAGGGTTTAGGGTTTAGGGTTTAGGGTTTAGGGTTTAGGGTTTTCAAACTCTTTGAAGCTCAAAGCTCTCACAAACCCCAGCGGTGTTTCCTCCTACCCTCAAACTGACGTCCTGACTTTGTGCCTCCCAAGCCCCCAACTCTTGAAGACAGCCCCTAAACTCGTAAAGACCCCGGAAAAGCCCCAAAAGCCCCAAGCCCCTCCAACCCCAAACTCCCCTCTGTTGGGAGCCCCAAACCCTAAACCCAACACCCTAAACCCTAGACCCCAAACCCTAAACCCCAAACCCTAAATCCTAAACACCCTAGACCCCAAACCCTAAACTCTAAAACCCTGAACCCTAAACCACCCTCCCGGCCTTGATCATGTTGGATTCAATGGGGCCTGGGGGGTCCCGTCGCCGTGTCTTCTTGTACCCTAAGGCGGAAACACGAAACCCTAAACCCTAAACCCCCATGGTTCGTCGGCAAAGGTTTGCAACAAACCCTACGCCCCCAGATAACCTAAATGCCCCAAACACTGCACCCTCAACCCTGAACCCTTACTCCTCCAACCTAAACCCCCAAACCCCCCAAAGCCGCAAAGGAGTCCCAACCGCTGCGCAGGCGCCCTCACCGGCAAACATGAAGTTCTCAATCTTCAGATCGCGATGGACCACCTGCTCCACCAGCTTTTTCCGGAGACGAGTTCCGAGTTGGTTGGGGTTTAGGGTTTAGGGTTTAGGGGTTAGGGTTTAGGGTTTAGGGTTTAGGGTTTCGGGTTTAGGGTTTAGGGTTTAGGGTTTAGGGTTTAGGGTTTAGGGCTTAGGGTTTAGGGTTTAGGGTTTAGGGTTTAGGGTTTGTGGCTTGGAGTTTCGGTTTCGGTTGTAGGGCTTGAGGTTCTCAAGGTTCGGACTTGAATCCTGAAACCCCTGTAGAAGGTGCTGCCTAACCTTGCACCTAGTTGCACTACGACTTGAAGAAAAATTGCGACCGGTGTCTGTGCCCCAAGTCAGAACCCCTGTCTTCGGGCAGCCAACATCCTGCAACCCCGAGAACCTAAAGCCCCAAACCCTTAGGCACCCGCGTCATATGGGTTTAGGGTTTATGGTTTAGGGTTTAGTGTGAAAGGTTTAGGGTTTAGGGTTTAGGGTTTAGGGTTTAGGGTTTAGGGTTTAGGGTTTAGGGTTTAGGGTTTAGGGTTTAGGGTTTTGGGTTTTGGGTTTAGGTTTAGTAGACATGCGACTCTGGATAGCTACCCACATGCACCCAGACTCACATCGAAAATCTCGAAAAGCAAGGAAGAGCGGAGGGTTCAAGGCTCAGACGCTTAGGTTAGGCTAGGGGTCTTGGGAGGCCTTTATAATCCCTAAACGCTTGCTACCCTCAGCTCCCTGTGCCTTCATGGTGTGCAGGTAGTACACGCCGCCTGGCCGCCATGTGGGTGGGGAGGTTTAGGGTTTAGGGTCTAGGGTTTAGGGTCTAGGGCTTAGGGTTTAGTGTTAGGGTTTAGGGTTTAGGGTTTAGGGTTTAGGGTTTAGGGTTTAGGGTTTAGGGTTTAGGGTTTAGGGTTTAGGGTTTAGGGTTTAGGGTTTAGGGTTTAGGGTTTAGGGTTTAGGGTTTAGGGTTTAGTGTTAGGGTTTAGGGTTTAGGGTTTAGGGTTTAGGGTTTAGGGTTTAGGGTTTAGGGTTTAGGGTTTAGGGTTTAGGGTTTAGGGTTTAGGGTTTAGGGTTTAGGGTTTAGGGTTTAGGGTTTAGGGTTTAGGGTTTAAACTCTTAGAGATCTGGCTCAGTAGGCTTAGGGTTTAACTCCTAGAGATCTGGCTCATGCCCTAAACCCTTTTGGGGGATTCGGGGTTTAGGATGTCTGGTGCCCTACGCCCTACTTGGAGGTTCATGGCACTTATGAACCAATTATAACGGTACTTAAAATGTAGAAATTACCACATTAGGGCGCTTAAGGGGCCTGTAAGTGGGTTAGAAGCACAGTTATAATTAACCCTAAACCCTAAACCCCAAACCCTAAACCCTAAACTCTGAAACCCTGGGCCCTTTTAAGTTCGGCCAGGGCGCGGAAGATCTGCTGCATGATGACAGCTGCCTGGTTCTCCTTCCGCATCTCTACGTTTTGAGTTTCAGGGTTTTGGGGTTTTAGGGCTTTAAGGGTTTAGGGTTTAGGGTTTTAGGGTTTAGGTTCTAGGGTTTTGGGGTTTTGGGTTTTAGGGGTTTAGGGTTTAGGGTCTTAGGGTTTAGAGTTTAGAGTTTTGGGGTTTAGGGTTTAGTGTTTAGGGTTTTGGGGTTTAGGTTTTAGGGTTTTGGGGTTTAGGGGTTTATGGATTTGGGGTTTAGGGTTTAGGGTTTTAGAGTTTTATGTTTTTAGGGTTTAGGGTTTAGGGTTTAGGACTTTAGGGTTTAGGGTTTGGGGTTTAGGGTTTAGGGTTGAGAGTTGAGGGTTGAGGGTTGAGGGTTGAGGGTTGAGGGTTGAAGGTTTAGGGTTTCCTGCTTCATGAACTGGGCGTAGCTTTACAATGGTCAGTTCTCAACATTGTTGTTCGTGCCTGGGGAAGCCTAAACAATTTGGCCATTTTATGCATAGAAGCCCTGAACATCCCCGAACCCTAACCCTAAACCCTAACCCTTGTAACCCTTTAAAACCCTACAACCTTGAACCCCGAAGACCTCAAGATTTGAGCTTAGGGTGTCGGATGTCAGGGTTTAAGGGTTTAAGGGTTCAAGGGTTTAAGGGTTCAAGGGTTTAAGGCTTTAAGGGTTTAAGGGTTTTAGGGTTTCAGGGTTTAAGGGTTTAAGGGCTTAAGGGTTTAAGGTTTTTTCGGCTCGAGGGTGGGGACCACTCACGCGACATCAAGCCTCCGATGGCTGCCTCACAGCAGCCGATCTTCGTGTCCGCAAAGATCTTCAGTGCGTCGAGTTCGTTGGTGAGCGATTCGACAGATGAAGCATAGGAGCATCCTGACAATGCCTCTACAATATAGCCCATGGGTTCTCCGATCCTCTAGTCGAAAGGCCAGCTTCGTATTGTTGTCCCGGCGACGCACACTGTCTAGCCAGCCGACGAAACCGCAAGCCCTTGCAGTAGTGCGCATAGCACCGGCCGGGCCTTCCCTGATCGATGAAATTGCAGACGACAGGAGCTTTCTCATGCTTCTTGCCAGGCAAGCTGCTACCTAAGCCAACCGAATACTTAAAGTTCTCAATGTCAAACCCTAGGCCCTGAGCCCTAAAACTTGCACTGAACCCTTACACCCCAAAACCCAACTAGCTTAAGGTTCTCAATGTCAAGCCCCAGACCCTGAGCCCTAAAACTTGCACTGAACCCTTAAGCCCTAAAACTTGCCACTCAACCCTCAACCCCCCACCCCAAAACCCTGAACCTTGAAGAAGCCCGTAAGCTTGAAACCCCCCCACACCCCGAGCATGAACTGGACAAAATCCTAACCCTGAAATCCTGAAACTACATCCCGAAATACCCGAAAATGCTGAAGCCCTGGACCCTCAACTCCACCCCTCCAAACCCTTAACTCTACGTGGAGGATCGGTGGCCTTCGTGAGTCGCCCAAAAACACCACATCCCCAAAAACACCCCAAAAACACCCCCGATGAAGCTGGAGTCCGTAAAGTGGCCCGCTTCAAGGAGTCGGTCGAAGAGCTCACCTCCCCGACAGAACTCCATGACCTCTGGGGGGAGGTTTTTGGGTTTAGGGGTTTTAGGGGATTAGGGTGTGGGGTTTAGGGGTTTAGGGGTTTAGGGTTTAGGGTTTCGGGTTTAGGGTTTAGGGTTAGGGGTTCAGGGTTTAGGGTTTAGGGTTTAGGGTTTAGGGGTTTAGGGGTTTAGGGGTTTAGGGGTTTAGGTTCTAGGGGTGTAGGGTGTAGGGTTTAGGGGTTTAGGGTTTAGGGGTTTGGGGTTTACAGGTTTGGGGTTTAGAGTTTGGGGTTTAGGGTTTCCATGACCTTTGGGGTAAGTTTAGGGTTTTGGGGGTTTCGGGGTTGGGGCTTTAATGTTAACCTCACATCTATAAATGGGGTGGCAACTGTAATATTCGCCGGGCCAGAGGGGCTCAGCCGAAGACTACTTTCCATTACGGGAGGTTTTCGGGCCGATGTGTGTAAACAAGTCTATATAGGGGGGTCCGGTGAAAATAATAATGGGGTGACAACAGTAATATTTGGCCGGCCAGGAATCAGAAATTTTACTTGCAGAGAAGACTTTTCGAGCTCCGAGAGCAAGCAGAACCCTTCGAGACCAAGCACCGCAGACCCTGACAGCTAACCCCCCCCAAGACCCCCAGAATCCGCATTATTGGCACCCACTCGTTTTTTTCGACCCCTCCAAACCCCGGGGACCAAAACAAGTTTTGGGGGGGGGGGTTTATTAAAGCGACGTTAACATTAGGGCCCGAAGATATTCTTGCAATGCTGGCATGGGAGGAGCGGTCTAGCTGCAAGATTTCGAAACCCTAAACCCTAAACCCTAAACCCTAAACCCTAAACCTAAACCCTAAACCCTAAACCCCTGTAAGATTTCAAAAAACCCTGAAACGTAAAGCCCCAGAGACCCCCGCGGCCCTGAAGAACTGAAGCCCTTGAAGACGGGAGCCTAGACCCCCTACTTGGAGGTTAATGGTACTTATTCACGAATTAACTGTACTTGGGGTATAAGTACAGTTAATAAGCTCCATGAACCTCCTACTATGTGTCCAGTCCGATGAGTGGGCCCCAATATTGCTGCATTGATATTGCTGGGGGTTTCGGTTGTGGGTTAGGGGGTCTACTCTCTGAACCACTCTCTGAACCCTGAATCCTATTTTATATGTAGGGACAAGACTTACACACCCCTCACATCCCATCCGGGCCCGCGCGCCATGTACATGTACTTCCGGTCCTCGCCAATGAAAAGTTGAGTTGAAGTTGGGTTCTTTAAACATCCAGGAGGGTTATAGGGTTTAGGGCTGTGGGGAATCTGAAGGGTCTTTCGGGTTTTTGCTTGGGTTGCGTGGAGCCGAAATTTTTGGAACTATGAAGGGCCTCCTTATAGCTGGGACCCCGTCAGGGACCACAACTGTTGCACGCCGGTGGAGGTGTAGCGTCTAGGGCTCAACAAAGATGACCTGAACCCTTCTAACCCCCTTGATAAACCCTACGTAAACTCTTTCGAACCCCTGAACCCCTCTGCCGTAGGCCCTAAACCCTCAACCCTAAACCCTAACCCCTAAACCCTAAACCCTAATTGTGAGCGGTCCACTCTCCGTCCCGTAGCCTGACGATTTTCGCCGCTGGGTGACTGCCAAGAGGTAGAGAAGAGCAGGCCAAAAATGCACTCAGATCTCACGGAAGCTCTGCACAAAGTGAGCATGAGCTCGCACAAGACCCCTTCACCCTGGGTGGGCGGGAGGGAGCTCGAAAGCGGAAAGCATTATCAGGAGTTCTTGGGCCCAGGCCGACAGTTTCAGCTGGCTCGGCACTTCATGCTTCACATGCTGCCTCTGACGACTGATGCAACTGTTTGCACCGTTCCCATCACAATACTGCCTCATTGTGAGCGGTCCACTCTCCGTCCCGTAGCCTGACGATTTTCGCCGCTGGGTGACTGCCAAGAGGTAGAGAAGAGCAGGCCAAAAATGCACTCAGATCTCACGGAAGCTCTGCACAAAGTGAGCATGAGCTCGCACAAGACCCACGCACTCAGCCCTGGCCATGGCGACCAGTGGGCGACACTGGCCGCAAATTTTGGTGCAAGAAGCCAGCCAACAGGCTTAACGGCATCCTGCTCATGGCTACAGGCCCCACAGAAGAGCCACATCAGCAGACTGTCTGCCCGGAAATGGCCACCTCTGCAAGTGGCCCACCATGACGACTCCCTGTTCGTCCGCAACGAATTTTGCAGGGAGGTACCCGATCTCAAAACGTCAGCTGAAAGCCCGGACGGTTTGGACGGACGATGCAGCCACACAGCAAAATGCTTAAATTCTTGTTCACGCTCCCCCTCTCTGCCAAAACCACCAGGTTGCACATCCGGCTCATCGGAGATGAACGGGGCCTGGAAGTTCCGCAGGGAGGATGCTGCCCATCTGTACGGAGCAGCCCTACGCGGATCAAAACTGTTCTGTGCCACAGGAGCTGGAAGACAAGGAACCAGTTCGCAAAGACGAAGCCATCCAGGCGGCGGCCATTCTGTAGGCCTTTTGGCGCTGCCGAAACAGTCTGGCCAGTCTCGGCTTCCCTTGCTTCAAGCATGTTGGCGCTTTGCGTACACGTACTCCTCGAGACGGCTCGTCACTGGGGTTCTCCGACGAGGGCACGAGAACCAGGTGCAGCATCACATCCCCAGCCAGTTGCAAAGCGCAGGCCTTTCGGAGCAAGCGATTTAAAGCGCTGGAGGAGCGCCCCTTCGCTGCTGCACCTAGCCAAACTGCGGAATCCACCAGTATGACCACTCTGGAAGCATGCCTTGCACGCGAACGCAGCAGCCAGCGAAGCAATAACAGGAAAGCTTCTCCTTCCAGGATATTTATGTGGGAAGTGATGCGCTTGCGCGCGCTGAGTATGTGCACAAACTCCGCCTTTGACATGTGAAGCTGGTGTCCTGTACCAGTAGTCCTAGAGCAGTCGGCTCCGCCATCCAACACGACATAGCTGCCACGCTTTTCCGCCAGACGAGCCAGGTTGCGGACATCGGTGACTGATGCACGTGCGATGGATGCCCCGAAACCATACTCTGTGCTGGCGTCCGAAGCAGCTACGAGCGGCAAAAACTGTCTAGTCAGGTCAGCTAGCCAGAACACCCCTAGCACTAAACCCAACAGAAGCTCTTCCATGACGTTTGCCGGGAGCCGTCGAAGCACATCATCTTCAGGATCCTGAACAAACTGGTACACGTCACTGTAAACTGCCAACTTGGGTCGTCGCAGCAAATCATACCACTGAAGCGTACTGAGCACGTTGTGAACCTGCTTTGCCGACGCAGCACCTGAATGTATGACAGCCAAGACCATTACCACGAGTGCCAGGCAGCGTGCCGGTGGAGTTGCCAGCTGCACCCCGCCTTCAAGAGAGACCCCAACACAAGTGGCATTGAGCTCGTCATTCACGTCCTTGCCAGAATGCTTCAAGATGTCACGCTTAAGCAGCGCTCGATCAAACCTCTCGGCCATCTGCGACGTCACTCCAGGCCCAGATGTACTGAAAAACATGGCATCATCTGTTGCAGCAGCAAACACTTCGGAGAATGAATTGGGGGTCTGAGTATCACACGCCAGCACTTTATCCGGCCCCAAACCAGCATCAGCGCAGCAGGCCAACAAGGCCTCTTGGGCCACGAACGAGGACCACGAGAATCCCATCGGCCACACGTTCGACACAGGAAACACCAAGTCGGTAGGCTTCGCAACGTCTTGCATACATCCAGCTGCCTCTTCCACGCTAAAGCCGGCAATGTCGCGCAGCTCCTGCAAGGACACTGGTGGCCGACCCATCCATCGTCGCAGATGAGTTGGCAGAGACAGCTGGTCGAACCAGCACCGCGCGTCACGCTTGCTGACACGGACCGGCCGCTCTCTGCTCGCCTCCAGGTGCAGCAGCGCTGTAGGGGATGCCAGATGCCGGGGCGGAGGTGGAGGGGCTGCAGCTTGCGACACTCGCCGCCCATGCCAGACTTCGCGCAACCTTCCTGTGCCAGGTTTGCTCACTGTGAGGACGGTGCCGCCACCTCGCACGGAGCTTGCAAGTCCAAGCTTCCCACTGCGCAGCTGTTTAGCAACTAGTTTAACGTACTCGACCCGGTCGCTCTCAGGAATGCCTTCGAAATGGTCCATGCCAGGTGTAGAATCCCGAAATAGCTGCTTGTCATCCAGGATGATGGACTTTGCTTCGGCAGGCAACATGTCGAGAGGATTACATGCACCAGAGCAGGGAATGCCATCCACCGCATCAGCCTTCAGGTTGCCAAATTTAGGCCCTTCAGGTTTGACAATGCCGGGGATCCAATCTGGAATCAAATGCTCCCACATTCCATCAGCAACAGACTGAAGACGCACATAGAAGTCCATGCATCTGTCGATTGTCCTGTGGACCACGTCCATTTGCGCGGCTGTTCTTCTGGCAGGCAGCGCAGCCTTGCACGACACCCCTGCCAAGAAGTTGAGCGAGACAACTACCAGGTTGACAAAATTCCGAAGAATCTTTGCCTTCCAACTTGGCAAAGCCGAGGGCATTGGAAAGTCTGGGTCCAGTAGAGGCATGGGGAAAATGTCACGATGCCGGCCCGCTGGCCGTGAACACAGAGACTTAAACCTGGCTTGGAAGGAACCGAAAGCTCCACCAGAGGATGCGCCAGCTTTGCACAACCTGTCTAACAGCCATATGCGCTCGGCCGGAACTGCATCGTGCTGTTCTGCACGCTTTTGCAACCACTGCACGCGCCTCGAACGACTTCGGGCAAGATTGCTAGGAGAGCGTCTGTTGCGCATTTAGAGGCCTGCGCCTTCAGAGCCCCCCCCATGGCAGCTCGAAAGCGGAAAGCATTATCAGGAGTTCTTGGGCCCAGGCCGACAGTTTCAGCTGGCTCGGCACTTCATGCTTCACATGCTGCCTCTGACGACTGATGCAACTGTTTGCACCGTTCCCATCACAATACTGCCTCAACCCTAAACCCCCAAAACCCCAACCAAGCACCATCCTCGAAGTGCTCATAGAGCTTGACGATGTGGGGGTGGTCCAGCCTTCCAGCCAGGGTTTAGGGTTTAGGGTTTAGGGTTTAGGGTTTAGGGTTTAGGGTTTAGGGTTTAGGGTTTAGGGTTTAGGGTTTAGGGTTTAGGGTTTAGGGTTTAGGGTTTAGGGTTTAGGGGTTCGGGGTTGGGGGTTGGGGGTTAGGGGTTAGGGGTTAGGGTTAGGGTTTAGGGTTTAGGGCTTAGGGTTTGGGGTTTAGGGTTTAGGGTTTAGGGTTTAGGGTTTAGGGTTTAGGGTTTAGGGTTTAGGGGTTAGGGGTTAGGGGTTAGGGGTTAGGGGTTAGGGGTTAGGGGTTAGGGGTTAGGGGTTAAGGGTTAGGGGTTAGGGGTTAGGGGTTAGGGGTTAAGGGTTAGGGGTTAGGGGTTAGGGGTTAGGGGTTAGGGGTTAAGGGTTAAGGGTTAGGGGTTAGGGGCTAGGGGTTAAGGGTTAGGGGTTAAGGGTTAGGGGTTAGGGGTTAGGGGTTAGGGGTTAGGGGTTAGGGGTTAGGGTTTAGGTCCTTCTTCGCCACGTGGAAAGCCGCTTGTCTCAGAGACCTGGGGTCCCGCGCATCTTCAGCGTGGACAGCTCGTTCTGGAACCTGGCGGCCCAAGCCCTAACCCGCCAAACCCTCAACCCTAAACCCGAAGCCCGAGACCCTAAACCTTAAACCCTAAACCCTGAACCCTGAACCCTAAACCCTAAACCCTAAACCCCAAACCCTAAACCCCAAACCCCAAACCCTAAACCCTAAACCCTAACCTTCCCGTGCATTATAGTGTGAAGGTACGAATCCAAACCCTAAGCCCGGGTAGTAGGGAAACCCAATGATTCTACCCTAAACCCTAAACCCCAAACCCTAAACCCTAAACCCCAAACCCTAAACCCCAAACCCCAAACCTTAATGGCGAGCCCCAGCTGGGCTCGCCACATGATGAGCTGCGACTTGCGTCGGACCTGGCTGTCGAGGGGTTTGGGGGTTTAAGGTTTGGGTGTTTAGGGGTTTAGGGTTTAGGGTTTAGGGTTTAGGGTTCAGGGTTTAGGGTTTGGGGTTTGGGGTTTAGGGTTTGGGGTTTCGGGGTTTAGGGGGTAGGGTTTAGGGTTTAGGGTTTAGGATTTAGGGTTTAGGGGTTTAGGGTTGTAGGGTTTAAAGGGTTTCAGGGTTTGAGAGGTTGCAGGGTTTTAGGGTTTGAGGGATGAAGGGTTGGAAGGGGTTGAAGGGTTTGAGGGTTGAAGGGTTTAGGGGTTGAGAGGTTTAAGAGTTTAAGGGTTCTAGGGTCTAAGGCAGTCAGGTTTCAAGGGTTGAAGGGTTCAAGGGGTCAAGGGTTTGAAGGTTTCAGGCTGAGCGTCCAGAGTCCGCTGAAGACGTACTAGGGGGATGGGATTGAAACGCCCCCGAGCCTTGCGGAGCATCTTCACCGCCCTTTCAGCCCCGGTGGAGAGGTTCGCGCACCTTGATCCATCCAGGGAGGTTTAGGGTTTAGGTTTTAGGGTTTAGGGTTTAGGGTTTGGGTTTAGGGTTTAGGGTTTAGGGTTTAGGGTTTAGGGTTTAGGGTTTAGGGTTTAGGGTTTAGGGTTTAGGGTTTAGGGTTTAGGTTAGGGTTTAGGGTTTAGGGTTTAGGGTTTAGGGTTTAGGGTTTAGGGTTTAGGGTTTAGGGTTTAGGGTTTAGGGTTTAGGGTTTAGGGTTTAGGGTTTAGGGTTTAGGGTTTAGGGTTTAGGGTTTAGGGTTTAGGGTTTAAGCTTTCTGAAGGAACGCCAGCCCTTTACACCCCCCCCCCTCTCTTTTTTCTCCCCCCCCCCCCGGTGGATCCTTCTCCCCTGGACCCAAAACCCTAAACCCTAGCCCGGCTCCAGCCTCTAACGAACCCTAAACCCCAAACCCTAAACCCCAAACCCTAAACCCCAAACCCTACACCCAAAACCTCAAACCCAAAACCCTAAACCCCAAACCCTACACCCGAAACCCTAAACCCCAAACCCTAAACCCCAAACCCTAAACCCCCCTCTACCCCCCCCCCCCCCCCCCCCCGCCGGCTCCCTGCAGGTCTCAGCCTCCCACTTGACAACCCGCCCGAAGGAGCCCTCGCCGATCTTCTCGTCCTCTCATGGGGGGGGGGGGGGTTCGACCTTGGACCCCTAAGGTGGTACCCGTTGGGTTTTGGAGACCTTTTGTAAGGATCCTCTAAGGGAATATCAAGAGAGCCACATTCGGAGCATATGAAGGAAGCCCTTTAGGGGATACTAACCTTAGGGCTACGAGTCTCTTCATCCCTTGGTCCTCCACGTCGTAGAAGTCATGGATGTCCCCCGCGTTGTTGATGATGTAGATGGCAAAGCCTGGCTGCCAGATTGGAGGCTACCCTAATCTCCTGTACACTCAGGAACCCAAAACCCCAGGCCGAAAGCCAAGACGTCTCAGGAGGAGACGGTGACACGCTGTGCAAAAAGTCTTAGGGTTTAGGGTTTAGGGCTTAGGGTCTAGGGTTTAGGGTTTAGGGCTTAGGGCTTAGGGTTTAGGCTTTGGGGGGTGGGGGCAGCCTCCAGGTTCATGGTTCAGGCGTAGAAGATTCCGAGCCGATCTCGATACCGAAATCCCACACAGAGATCCCAAATCCCAAAGGTCGGTTTAAGGCTTTGGAGTTTAGGGTTTAGGGTTTAGGGTTTAGGGTTTAGGGTTTAGGGTTTTGGGTTTTGGGTTTTGGGTTTTGGGTTTTGGGTTTAGGGTTTTGGGTTTTGGGGTTTGGGGTTTGGGGTTTAGGGCTTCGGAGGGACCCTGCACACCCTACACCCTCAAGCCCGCAGCCTCTATCCCAAATCTTGAACCCTAGACCCCTCGGACCCAGAACCTTAAGGCCTACACCCTACACGAACCCCAAACCCTAAACCCGAAACCCTAAACCCTACAAAACCTTAAACCCTAAACCCGAAACCCTAAACCCTACAAAACCTCAAACCCTAAACACGAAGCCCTAAACCCTAAACTCCTCCCAGTCGAGAACCCGGAGCCCCCAAAACCCTCGACCCATCTCCAGCCTTCTAGAACTCTCTGAGCCCAAATCCCCAAACCCCCAAATCCCTGAAAATCCCTAACTGAGTTGTTTTTGAAACCCTTTGAACATTATTTATGATTCCTGAAAAGGGAAGAAGGGATATTAAAAATTATCCAAAAGCACAGCTCAGCTAAGCCACAATCCGAATCCCGCAAACCACAGATCCCTAAATCCCTGAAACTCGAAACCCCTGAAACCCTGAAACCCTAAACCCTAAAACCGCTGAAGCCGTGAAACCCCTGAAGCCCCAAGCCCCAAACCATAAACCCCAAATACCAAGCCTAAATTTTAGGGCCTAAATCCTATAAACCCCAAACCCGATCAACCCCAAACCCTAAACCCTAAACCCAACCTTAAACCCTAAACCCTAAACCCTAAACCCTCTAAACCCTAAACCCTTCTCAACCCCCGAAACAACGCCGGCGGCTCTGTGCTGTTCCTCCTCCTCCTCCTCGTCGAGGAGGCTGTGCTTGTCCTTCCAGGTTTAGGGTTTAGGGTTTAGGGTTTAGGGTTTAGGGTTTAGGGTTTAGGGTTTAGGGTTTAGGGTTTAGGGTTTAGGGTTTAGGGTTTAGGGTTTAGGGTTTAGGGTTTAGGGTTTAGGGTTTAGGGATTAGGGTTTGGGTTTGGGGTTTGGGGTTTGGGGTTTCGGGTTAAGGTTTGGCTTAGGGTTTGGGGGTTTAGGGTGTTCGGGGTTCACACGTTCAGGGCTTCTAAGGGTGTTCAGGGCTTATCAGGGCTTAGGCGTTTAGGGCTTACAAAGGTTTAGGGTTTAGGGTTTGGGCTTAAAAGGGTACCATCAGGGCTTATGATGGTTTAGGGCTTCTTAAGGGTTTGAGGTTGTCGGGGTTTAGGGGTATGCAGGGTTTAGTAAGAACAGAAACCAGCGGGCTGCCAAGAAGGCCCTGCGCATCCCCCGCCTGTTGAGCACCAGCGCCCTGTTGCTGCACTCGCAGAGGGATTAGAACTGAAAATGTAGGGTTTAGGGTTTAGGGTTTAAGGTTTAAGCTTTAGGCTTTAGGGTTTCGGGTTTAGGGTTTAGGGTTTAGGGTTTAGGGTCTCACAAGGCTCAAGGCTTCGGGCCGTTTGCTTCAGAATTTCTAGGGCTTCAGGCTTTATGGGTCAAGGGATTGAGGGCTCCATGAATCCGAAAACCTCAGATACACCCTCAGTTAAGGCTGGGCCTCTTGGAGTGGGGCCGAAGGTACCCGAAAACCTACTAGTTTAAGGTTTAGGGTTTAGGGGTTTAGGGTTCAGGGTTCAGGGTTCAGGGTTCAGAGTTTAGGGTTTAGGGTTTAGGGTTTAGGGTTTAGGGTTTAGGGGTTTAGGGGTTTAGGGTTCAGGGTGTTTAGGGTTTAGGGTTTAGGGTTTAGGGTTTAGGGTTTAGGGTTTAGGGTTTAGGGTTTAGGGTTTAGGGTTTAGGGTTTAGGGTTTAGGGTTTAGGGTTTAGGGTTCAGAGTTTAACCCCTATGAACCCTATAAAACCCTGTGCTTGGGGAAGGGCTGGAGGGGCGTTTTTTGATGGTTTAGGGCTTTAAGGGAGTTCGGGGGCGGGGGGGGGGGGGGGGGGGGGCAACTTGGCGGAAGTTGAAAGACTTTAGAAGGAGTTCAGGAGTTGTTCTTTCTCTCAGCTGCGATCTGATTATTTCTACACCCTAAACCCTCTCCCCAAACCCCAAACCCTAAACCCTCGTAAAGCCTAAGCCCTGGAACTCCTAAGCCTTAAGACCCTACACAAAAAGCCCCAAACACCGACACCCTGTTCAGCCCTAAATAATCAACCGAGCTTTCCCAGAGGACCCAAAACTCTGCCGCGATTTGCCCTAAACCCTAAACCCTAAACCCTAGACCTTCAACTCCACAAGGATCCGTATGGAACGATATTTAAGCAATCGTCCTCAACTAAGGGGTTTCGCTGAGCCCCTCCAAACCCGAAACCCTGAACCCCCAACGCTAAAACCCAAAACCTTAAACCCCAAAACCCTCAAAACCCTGCACACTCCACGTCAAAGCCCCGGAAATGCAGCCTCTCAAACCCCAAAACACACCCCAAGCCCTAAATCCCCAAACCCTCAACCCCAAACCCCAAACCCTAAACCCTAAACGGGCGCCTCCTTGCGAGTCTTCCCCCGCTGGGTCTGGTTCTGGCGTCTCCTTTGGGGTTTTTTTGGGTTCAGGGGGCTGGGACTCCGTGGTCCGGGTGGAGGCGGAGGTCGGGTTTAGGGTTGACGGTTTCTCTAAACCCTAAGCCCTACACCGTAAACCCCAAACCCAAAACCCGAACACCAGACCCTTTCATATTGTGCTTATTCATTTCGTACATTCTCCTTTCTACATTAGATAACCAAATATAAGAAGTAAATGAAAAGGAAGTACAAGTAATGGTTACAAGAAATGACTTCGTTCTTCTTCTTTTCATTCATACCTTATTCAAAGTAGTTACAAATATTAATAGAAAGAAGTCCATATGAATACTATTGTGAACATAGCCTTAAAGAACAGGAAAATTAAAGGAACAAGTAAATAACAAATCCAACCAAGAAGAACAAGAAGAGAAAACAAGAGAATTCACGTGCCAAGAGTCTTTTGGGCAACGAAGTAGTAAATGCAAAGTGATAACAAAGAAGCGAAGCGATTTAACTTCGGGAAAATCCGCTCTTTTGTTTTCTTATTACTGTAATATTCTCTGATACAACCCCAAACCCCAGAGCATATAAATCCTAAGCCCGGGTGTGTTCAAGGCTTAGGCTTAGCGCTTCCGGTTTGAGGGATGGAGGTGGACGGGTGGGGTGGGTGGGCGGGTGGGTTGGTGGAGGGGTGGGGTGGGGTGAATCGAAAAAAGAGTTGGCTCTCCTAGATAGAAGGCCTCGTGCTAGACCCTGAACCCTAAACCCTAAACCCTAAACCCTAAACCCTAAACCCTAAACCCTAAACCCAACAAGGGGGCCATGTCTTCCTTGGATCTTGCATCCCAGTGCTGCGCCTAGGGTAACAAAGCCCGACATTCTGGGATCCAAGAACCCGAACCCCAGACTTGGGTTTAGGGTTTAGGGTTTAGGGTTTAGGGTTTAGGGTTTAGGGTTTAGGGTTTAGGGTTTAGGGTTTAGGGTTTAGGGTTTAGGGTTTAGGGTTAGGTTTAGGGTTTAGGGTTTAGGGTTTAGGGTTTAGGGTTTAGGGTTTAGGGTTTAGGGTTTAGGGTTTAGGGTTTAGGGTTTAGGGTTTAGGGTTTAGGGTTTAGGGTTTAGGGTTTAGGGTTTTAGGGGGTTAGGGTAGGGTTATAGGGTTAGGGTTAGGGTTTAGGGTTTAGGGTTTAGGGTTTAGGGTTTAGGGTTTAGGGTTTAGGGTTTAGGGTTTAGGGTTTAGGGTTTAGGGTTTAGGGTTTAGGGTTTAGGGTTTAGGGTTTAGGGTTTAGGGTTTAGGGTCAGGGCCGGGTCGAGGATCTGGCGGAGCCTGCGCTTCTTCTGCGTGCCGCAGGCGATCACCAAGAGGAGCATGGCCGAGACCTCCTCCTTCGACTTCTTGTCCCCAGCCGTCCTCGACATGAAACCTTGGCCAGCTGGCTGCGGAAGACGAGGCTTGTGGTGCCCACGGACTGCATGATGACATCGTCCTCCGCGATGTCTTCTATGAAGTCCCGGTGCCGGGCCAGCAACCAGGAGGTCTGGTTGAGAGCGCTCCTCCAGACGTCCGAGAACTCGCTCCCCGCCATTGATGATGATCAGGAGGCCTGTAGACAGGTCTTGCTCCTTGATCGTAATCAAAAACAAAGTTTCTCGAAACTTAGTGCGGGTTTAGGGTTTAGGGTTTAGGGTTTAGGGTTTAGGGTTTAGGGTTTAGGGTTTAGGGTTTAGGGTTTAGGGTTTAGGGTTTAGGGTTTAGGGTTTAGGGTTTAGGGTTTAAGGTTTTCAGGCGGGCCAGGGCCGCTGCCCGAGGCCATTGCGGATCGTCGCCACCTCGGCTGCTCGCGGACGGGCTCCGGGCGTGGCTTAGGGTTTAGGGTTTAGGGTTTAGGGTTAAGGGTTTAGGGTTTCGGGTTTCGGGTTTAGGGGTTAGGGTTTAGGGTTTAGGGTTTAGGGTTTAGGGTTTAGGGTTTAGGGTTTAGGGTTTAGGGTTTAGGGTTTAGGGTTTAGGGTTTAGGGTTTAGGGTTTAGGGTTTAGGGGTTAGGGACCAACATGTGCGGACTCGGTCATGTACCCTCGGCCCTAAACCCCAAACCCTAAACTCCTAGCCCGGCCCCTTGAGGCATCGTATGCACTAACACGTAAAACCCTTGGGTGCAGAGTTTAGGATATTTCGGGCATAGGGTTGCCATGAACAACTCCAAACTCCACTAAACATCCTCAACCCATCCCCCCCCGCAACCCAAGCCCTAAACCCTAAACCCTCAACCCTAAACCCTAAACCCTAAACCCGAAACCCTAAACCCTAAACCCGAAACCCTAAACCCTAAACCCTAAACCCC
The DNA here is from genome assembly GCA_905221605.1 of Symbiodinium natans. NCBI lineage: Eukaryota > Dinophyceae > Suessiales > Symbiodiniaceae > Symbiodinium > Symbiodinium natans. The sequence continues at coordinate 180,866 of CAJNDS010002534.1, forward strand.
CCCCCCCCCCCCGAAACATCCTCAGCTGCCGGCACAGCTCCCCATGGCTCAGCGGCAGCAAGGCCGGCGCCCCCCACGCCGAGGGACAGCGTTCATCTCTGGTGCCTTACTGGCTTAGGGTTTAGGGTTTAGGGTTTAGGGTTTAGGGTTTAGGGTTGCGGGTTGAGGGTTGAGGGCTGAGGGTTGAGAGTTGAGGGTTTAGGGGTTGAGGCCTGAGGGTTTAGGGTTTCAGGTTTAGGGTTTAGGGTTAGGGGTTGAGGGTTGAGGGTTGAGGTTTGGGGTCTTTAGGGCATAGGGTTTAGGGTTGAGGGTGGAGGTTTGAGGGTTTAGGGTTTTAAGGGCTTAGGGTTGAGGGTTGAGGATTGAGGATTGAGGGTTTAGGGTTGAGGGTTGAGGGTTGAGGGTTGAGGGTTGAGGGTTGAGGGTTGAGGGTTGAGGGTGGAGGGTGGAGGGTTGAGGGTTGAGGGTTGAGGGTTGAGGGTTGAGGGTTGAGGGTTGAGGGTTGAGGGTTGAGGGTTGAGGGTTGAGGGTTGAGGGTTGAGGGTTGAGGGTTGAGGGTTCCGCAAGCTTTGAGAGAAGAAAAGAAACTACAGCCCCCTAGCCGCCCCACACTGAGAGTGGGGAACCGACACCCTAAGCCCTCAAAACCCTGGGGGGGGAAAAAAACTTAAACCCTAAACCCCAAACCCTACACCCTAAACCCTAAACCCTAACCCCAAACCCTAAACCCTCCACCGAGACGCCGGCAGGATGAAGCACATGGCCGGCATCAGAAGGAGGAGCTCTTTAAGCACGAACTAGGGTTTAGGGCTTAGGGTTTAGGGTTTAGGGTTGAGGGTTTAGGGTTTAGGGTTTAGGCTTTAGGGTTTAGGGTTTAGGGCTAAGGTTCAGGGGTTTGGGGTTTTAGGGCTGTGGGGCTGTTTGGGGGTGCAGGGTCTTTGCATCTAGGGCTTTGGGGTGCTTGGACCGTTTTTGGGGCTTTTATGGCTTGGGCCGGAGCATGCCTCCTGCTTCTCCTACCATCCCCTCAATAAGAGGGGGCCTGGGCGCGGCGGCAGCCAGAGCCCAGCATGCGCGCAGGGCTTAGGGGGGGTGCAGGCGTTTGGGGAGATTAGGATTTAGCTTTTAGGGTGTAAGGGTGTAAGGGCGTAGGGTGTAAGGGTGTAAGGGTGTAAGGGTGTAAGGGTGTAAGGGTGTAAGGGTGTAAGGGTGTAAGGGTGTAAGGGTGTAAGGGTGTAAGGGTGTAAGGGTGTAAGGGTGTAAGGGTGTGGGGTAATTAGGGGGTCAGGGTTGATCTAGGACATGGGCAAACCAAGCTGTGCATTGCAAAAAACAGGGGTAACCCCCTTATATACCCCAAATAGAATGGAATGCCCGTAATGGGACCCCAAAAAGGGCACCCCTATTTTCGGAAACCCCCAGCTTGCTCCCAAATCCACTCAACGCCCCAAAACCCTAAACCCTACAGCCTTGGGATGTTCCCCCTTATACTAACAGTCCTTCCTAGGGAGTAAAGGGGGTACTACAATCCCGATTAGGGACTGCTAGTAGAAGGGGGCACATCCCAAGCCATGGCTTTAGTGGGTGAGAGTGCCCAAAGAAGGATTTGGCGGCATCATTCAGGGTTGTAGGGTTGCAGGTCTTGGGTATAAAGGGTGCTACAAGCCTTTGAGGGTGAGAGTTGGGGGTTTTGGGGGTTTTGGGGGTTTTGGGGTTTTGGGGGGTTTAGGGGGGTTTTGGAGGCTGGTGGGTGCCTTTCTAAGCGCAAAGGCCGTGAACCCCAAGCACAAAGTCGCCCTCTCGCGAAATGCGCCTCGATCGGTGCTCCGGCAACGGGGTGAGCTGCGATTGCGAGCCAGGAAACCACCTCTGTTCAACCGCAAGGCTTCAGGTTGAGGATTAAGGGTTTAGGGTTTAGGGTTTAGGGTTTAGGGTTGAGGGTTTAGGGTCTAGTATCGTGCTCCACGGCGTGAAGGCTTTGGGCTTAAGGTTCTCTCATGGCAGGGTGCGTTCGTGCCCGAGGCACCCAAATCTTGGCCTTTGGCGATCTTAGGGTTCTCTACCTCCCCAACTCCCTTTATGCAGGGCTTGGGGTTTAGGGTTTAGGGTTAAGGGTTTAGGGTTTAGGGTTTACGGTTTAGGGGTTAGGGTTTAGGGCTTAGGGCTTAGGGTTTTCTAACCCTAAAGAGGGTTTGACGGTGCTGGGGTTCAGGGGTTTGGCACCTCGGGGACGCCGGAATGTGATCGCAAACCGGACCCTTGACCGATTCCAGACCCTGAACCCTTTCAGGGTTTAGGGTTTAGGGTTTAGGGTTTAGGGTTCAGGGTTCAGGGTTTAGGGTTTAGGGTGTAGGGTTTAGGGTTTAGGGTTGAGACTTGAATATTGCGAGCTTCGCATTATCACACCCTGAACCCTCAACTAGGGTCATGGGGAGGCGTATAGAGATGCTGGGCCAAGCCCTAAACCCTCATCCCTAAACCCTAAACCCTACGCCCTAAACCCTAAACCCTACACCCTAAAACCCTAAACCCTACACCCTACACCCTACACCCTAAACCCTAAACCCTAAACCCTAAACCCTAAACCCTAAACCCGAAGTGCCCACAACCAAGCAGCTCCGGGGCCCCCCACGAAGCAGGCGCGCATGCCCGGCCGGGGCCGAGCCATTGCCGTAGGCTTCTTTGTTGTGTTTACCCCTACAACTCTCAACCCCCAAAAAGTTACTTAGGGGTTGTAGATTGCCGTAGGCTTCTTTGTTGTGTTTACCACTACAACTCTCAACCCCCAAAAAGTTACTTAGGGGTTGTAGATTTCTAGGGTGTTTGGTTTAGGGGGGCTTTTAGGGAGGCGTTGAAGATGTTTCAGCTCGGTTTTTGGGGTTTTTTTGGTGGGGGCCCTCAGGATATTTTCGGGCCGCTGGAGGGATCTCCGCAGGGTTGGAGGGAGTTGGGCTCCGGGGTTGTTCCGTAAACCCTAAACGCTATACCCTATACCCTAAACCCTAAACCCTAGCCCTAAACCCTAAACCCTAGCCCTAAACCCTAAGCCCTTTTGATTCAACCTGAACCTGAAGCCGCTACATGAGGTGATGAGGCTCATGCACTTCGAGAGGTCTCCCAGGGGCCACAGAGCCGGGTGTTGCGGTTCCGTGCCGCGGGTGCTTTCGGGTTTTGGGGCTTTAGGATTTAGGGTTTAGGTTTTAGGGTTTAGGGTTTAGGGTTTAGGGTTTAGGGTTTAGGGTTGGGTTTAGGGTTTTTTTTTTTAACTGGAATCACCTTGGTCGGGCGGAGCGTTCTCGCTCTCCAGTGGTGAAACAGGGGCATGAGGTTGGCACGAGCACGGCCCCCCTTCCTTCCAACAACACGACTCCCACATACATCGAAAACACTCGGGGAACACTTGGGAACCTGGGGCCACGAGGTCAGCACAGACGGCTCACCCCTCCCAGACGGCAGCGGATTCCTGGGGCCACGAAGTCAGCATAGGCTCACCCCCTCCCAGACGGCAGCTAGAAGGTGTTATAACTCGGAACAGTCGCACCTATAAGTCCATGACGCTCAGCATCACATATTTGGAGAATTGAAAATCTGTACAGCGGCTCAGTCTGACTCAAGGGAGGAGCGTCACATCGTTCTCATTCACATCGGTGAGCGAGGAAGGGGCTACGACCCTTGCACTGACGAGGAGGAAGGGGCTACGACCCATGCACTGATACGTCTCCGACCCTTCACGTCACGTTTGTCGGTCACCTCCCCAATGCCCAGCTCACTGTCCGAAGCTTTCTCCGTGGACGACGGCCCATCCACCTCCACCATATCAACCACCACCATGCCAGGAAGAAAACCTCCACAGCGTTCCTGCCACAATCTCGGACTGGTAGTTGCAGGCCTCCACCACCCAGCAAGCAGGCATTTGAGGAAGTGCTCCACCCCCTCCACATTTCCTCCCTCCTCCATGCCCACAATCCGCCAATATCACGTCCACTCCCAGGCCCTCGGCAGTCTCCCAGCGTACACGTACACCCTCACCTCGTCGTCACCGTCCAGCGTACACGTAGCTCGTCTCAACCTCGTCCGCGTAGGCCGCCCAAACCAATGAGATAGCTGAGCCCAATCTCCCCAAGAAACACCAAATAGCGGCAGCGGTTCACGAGGTGCAGCAAACTCACCGAAGACGGAGAAGACAACCTCCACGGAAAATCGGCACCAAGTCACGAACGTCCAGTTCACGAAGCCCCCCAGGTAGAAAGAGGACGAAAGGAAACACCAAGCACACCCCTCCTTTAAGCCAAATCCTTGAGCAGGGTTTAGGGTTTAGGGTTCAGGGTTTAGGGTTTAGGGGTTAGGGGTTAGGGGTTAGGGTCAAAAGCTTTGGGGGAATGTGGGGCTGAAGGAGATTTGGCCTACCTTAACCCTGGACCCGAAACCCTAAACCCCAAACCCCCAACCCTTGACCCGTGAACCCTATCCATCACCCGAAACCCTAAACCACCTGAACCCTAAATAGTTCCTAACCTTAAACCCCAAAGACCCTAGACCCCAAAGCCCAAACCTGAAATCCTGAAAAACCCTACAACCCTTAAAAAGGCAAAGCAGACAGAATCCCAACAGTAGGCGGTTGGCTCCTAGGCAACAAAGGGCGTTTTGGCTTCAACCCCAAAACGTTTTAGTCGTAAACCCCTAAACCCTTGATTGAAAGATGGAAAATGAAATCGTCTCTTGTTGTCTACTATGTTGAAAGTTTTGGGTCTTTGGAGTTTAGGGTTTAGGGGTTTAGGGCTTTGGGGTTTTGGGGTTTGGTTTTAGGGTAGTTGTTTTTGGGCTCAGGGGGCTTCGGGGGCTTGGGGGTTTAGACTTGCACACTGTATCCTTTAAGGAATATCTAGGGGTTTTGTACCTTGGACCCTTAAGGTCCGTACCCCTTGGGTTTTGGGGAACCTTTCGAAAGATCCTGAAGGTAGTAGAAGGGCCATACTAGGAGTACATGAGGGGAAACCTCAGGGGCTACCCTAAACCCTAAACCCTGAACCGAGTCTTTAATCCCTTGGGAATCAGTCGCTCGGATGGGCTGCGGTAGGCCCTGCTGCCATCGTAATCAGTCCCATTGCGACGGAACTTTGGTGTAGGGCTTAGGGTTTAGGGCTTGGGTTTAAGGGCTTAGGGCTTAGGGCTTAGGGTTTCAGGTTTAGGGTTTAGGGTTTAGGGTTTAGGGCTTAGAGCTTAGGGTTTCGGGTTTAGGGCTTAGTGAGGTTAGCGTGGAAGCGCGTAGGGTTTAGGGCTGAAGGGCTGCCAGCTTAGGAGCTTAGAGGTTTAGGGTGTGTCGCCCCAGGCCCACGCCGGGTTTATAGGGTTCTTAAGGTTTAGGGTTTAGGGTTTAGGGTTAAGGGTTAAGATTTTAGGGGTTACGGTTAAGGTTTAGGGTAAGGGAGTTCAGGTGGGGTAGGTACCTCAGGGAAGCTTGGGGAGTCGTAGGGAGTACTGGGGAGTATTCGGGAACCTTGGGTTTTTTTTTCCCCCTGCTTGAACCCACCGCCCTTAAGAAGCTAAAGGGTTTAGGGTTTAGGGTTGAGGGTTGAGGGTTGAGGGTTGAGGGTTTAGGGTTTAGGGTTTAGGGTTTAGGGTTTAGGATTTAGGGTTTAGGGTTTAGGGTTTAGGGTTTAGGGTTTAGGGTTTGCACGAGCAGCTTTTTTCCCAGATCAGAGTAGGCTCATTGGCTGGTGTTGCGCAGATTGCTACGGCAAAGATATGGGGGCACCTGAATCCCAGACCTAAAACCCTTTAAAGGTTAAAAGGTTTAGGTTTCAAGGTTTAGGGTTTAGGGTTTAGGGTTTAGGGTTTAGGGTTTAGGGTTTCGGGTTTCGGGTTTAGGGTTTCGGGTTTAGGGTTTCGGGTTCCAAGAAAGCCTTGACACCGACACCCAAGAAACAACACCTAGGCCCTGTGACCCCCTAAACCCTACACCCCAAACCCAAAAACTCTTTGGGTAGTTTCATGGTCCCTTAGTAAGGGCCCTTAAAAGAGGACCCCTTATCCTACCCCTTATGTACCCTATACAACCCGGAGAACCCGACGGCCCCTACATCAGAACCCTTTAAAGAGGGTAAGGTTCCATATTCAGTGCCCATATAATTACCCTAAACCCTAAACCCTAAACCCTATAAGCACTCTTATAGGCGCTTCAGGCACGACCAAGCCGGGTTTAGGGTTATAAGGTCCAGGGGCTCGGGTTTCGGGTTACAAGGTCGTCCCTGAAGCAAAGTCACCGCGCAGCCCCGACGTCTTCACCGCGCAGTAGCCGGGCACTTGGGTAGGGGACCGCACCTTCTTTCCACCACCACTCGGCTTAGGGCTTAGGGCTTCGGGCATCGGGTTTGCGGGGCCTAGTTGGGTTTAGGAGGCCTCAACCCAAATCCCCCTTAAACCCCTCAACCCTGAACCCTCGACCCTAAACCCGAAACCCGAAACCCTAAACCCGAAACCCTAAACCCCAAACCCCAAACCCTAAACCCTAAACCCTAAACCCCAAACCTTAAACCCCAAACCCTAAACCCTAAACCCTAAACCTGACAGAGGCCCGCAACCTGCAGGTCACTGCTTGGCGATGGCTTCAAGGAGCCGGGCCTGCAGGTCCGCCTGGCTGCTTTTTTTGGGGGTTTAGGGTCTGGGGTTTAGGGTTTAGGGTTCAGGGGGGTTAGGGTTCAGGGTTTAGGGTTTGGGGTTTAGGGTTTAGGGTTTGGGGTTTAGGGTTTAGGAGCGATTTAGGGTGCTTAGGGTTAAAGGTTCAGGGTTTGGGGTTAGGGTTAGGGGGATGTTGGGGTGATGTTGGGGGTTTTGGGGGTTTCGGGAGTTGGGGAGTTTGGGTTTATGGGTCCATGAAAGTGGGGAAGGTAACGCCTTGCAAAAACCCTCTGTTAAGCAATCCCTCCTCAGACCCCTGAAGCCCTAAAAATGAACCCTACCCGAAACCCTGAACCTTACACCCCCAAGACCCTAAAGACCCTGAGCCCATAACCCCAAGCAACTCAGCTTTGAAGAGCACTGAGGCCCCCCCATTTGAGCCCTCCTGACTCATACAAACACACAAAACATGACCCAAACCACTCGAACCTCAACCATAACCAAGATTACAAAAAGTTCTTCTGCTTACAAGACTTTTCTTCGAACTTAACACCCAAACCGACTGCGGCCTGAACCTTGAACTAGCAAGACCTCCCATGATGGCCCTTGCGAACAAACCTTCAAGCCTTAAACCCAATCATTGAAAAGCGCCGTAAAGCAAGCCCTAAAGACAAGGGAAAGGACTGCTGTGAGGTGGAGCTTTATGCATGTTTTGTATGAATTTTCCATGCTGTAGTACAATGTTAAATGTTGTACTCTGCTACCCTTCACAAGTTGAACCCTAGGCCCTTAAACATTTGGGCCTGGAGCCTTTGAACTCATCTCACCTGTTTCAGAACACAAGGGGGTTTACGAAAATAGGGGACCCGCAAAATAGACCCCAAATAGTAAGATCCCCGTAGAATAAGGACCTGTAACAAGCAACCCAAATGTCGGAACCCCCCATATTCGCCACAGGAGTCTGGACAAGCAGGAAAGATCCTACGTGGTCTCCTTCCTGCCTTCCAACCGGCAGCCTCCTGCGGATGCTCGGAATTTGCCCCAAGCTTCACTAGCCAAAACCCGGGAAAAAAAAAAAAAAAAAACGATAAACCTACTACTACACCCTCAACCCTATAACCCTCAACCCTGAACCCTGAACCCTAAACTCCAAGCCGGTTGAACCCTAACCCTAAACCCTAGCCCTAAACCCTAAACGCCTTAGAAGGGAACCCCAAATCCTAAACCCTAAACCCCAGCAGCGCCTTGAGGCCGCCCACCTTGAGCCCCGCCGTTCGGAGGACGTCCTTGAGCTCGCGGACCTGAGGAGGGTTTAGGGTTTAGGGTTTAGGGTTTAGGGTTTAGGGTTTGGGGTTGAGGGTTTAGGGTTTAAGGTTTAGGGTTTAGAGTTTAGGGTTTAAGGTTTAGAGTTTAGGGTTTGGTGTTTAGGGTTGAGGGTTTAGTGTTTATTGAGGGTTTAGGGTTTAGGGTTCAGGGTTTAGGGTTTAGGGATTAGACTCTAAACCCTAAACCTGAACCCTAAATGCTAAGCCCTCGAATCCTGAACTTGATGCCTGCACGTTTTTTGTGTCGTTTTTTCTAAAGGTGTTGCAATCGTTTCCATATGTTTGTTTATTGTCAGGGTTTATGCTTTGTTTGTACGTAGGTGTTGCACTGCTTTTCGGTTTTTGGCTTTTTGCTTGCTTGTCTTGGGTGGCTTTCGTGGTCTGAAGTTCCGTCTTCCGAAACCCTAAACCCTAAACCCTAAAGGCCCTAGAAGCCCCTAGGCAACTGGCCTTCATACTGGCGACTTCGTCCGCCGTTGGCAGCTCGGCACCTTGCGTGTCTCATGGGTCGGGCTGTTGTTGGCTTTAGGTTTTGGGGGTTTAGGGTTTAGGGTTTGGGGTTTGGAGTTTAGGGTTTAGGGTTTAGGGTTTAGGGTTTAGGGTTTAGGGCTTCTGGACTCTGAGGTTTGGGGCTGGTAGGGTTTTTGCATGTTGCCCTGTTGGGATGCACCAGTGTTGAGGCGGCACTCGCCTCAGGTTATAAGTACAGTTGTAAGTACAGTTTTCCATTAGGTTCTGTTTGGGTTTAGGGTTTCAGGGTTTGCAAGTACAATTATAAGTACAGTTATAAGTACAGTTGTTCCACTAAGTTTTGTTGGGGGTTTCAGGTTTCAGGGTTTTAGGGTTTAGGGGTTTTGGGATAATGAAAGTATGACTTCAACATTTTGTCCGGGTTCAGGGTTCAGGGTTTCGGGTATAATCTAGGGGCCTGAATAATTAATTGGAATAGGTTTGGGGGGGGGGGGTTATAGTAGTATGTTTCTAAAGGGACCCTAAGGGACTACTGTTACTAGTAATTATGCCGACCCCTTAAAGTAAGGTATTCCGTCTTCCTAAACCAAGAACCCTAAACCCGAAACCCTAAACCTTACCCTTCTCATAGGCTTCCTGATCTTGGAACTCCCCTGTGAGGGTTGAGGGCCCGAAGCCTAAACCTAAACCCTAAACCCTGAACCCTAAACCCTAAACCCCTAACCCTCTAAACCCCTAAACCCCTAAACCCCTAAACCCCTAAACCCCTAAACCCCTAAACCCCCTAAATCCTGAACCACTAGGCTCTATTCCCAAAAGCCGAAACACCCTAAACAATAAACCCTGGACCCTAAACCCTGGCCTTCTATGGGGATGTTGTTGGCCTTCCGGACGGCGTCGTCCTCCGAGCGAGGGGTTTGGGGTTGGGGTGTAGGGTGTAGGGTTTAGGGTATAGGGTTGAGGGTTTAGGGTTGTCGTCCGGAAGAAAGAACTACAGTCATCACTGTCTATTTCGGGTTTAGGGTTTAGGGTTGAGGGTTGAGGGTTAAGGTTTAGGGTTTTGCCTACGACATTATCTCCAAACACCTCATGTCGTGCCGATTCGAAACATGAAAGCTGCTTCTCTTCTATGGAACTCCACGAAAGCCGTGTCAACCCGCGACCCTAAACCGAAAACCTCGTTTCCCGACTTCGCCTTCTTCGCAGCAGCATCGTCCTCCGGCTTCGCTGCGGCTTTTGCCTTCGGCTTCGCTGCGGCTTTGGGCTTCGCTGCGGCTTTGGCCTCCGGTTTCGCAGCAGCGTCGTCATCCGGCTTCGCTGCGGCTTTGGCCTTCGGCTTCGCTGCGGCTTTGGCCTTCGGCTTCGCTGCGGCTTTGGCCTCCGTCTTTGCTGCGGCTTTCTCTGCCTCGACCAAGGATCAGGGTTTAGGTTTCAGGGGTTCAAGGTTAGGGTTTCGGGTTGAGGCTTCAGGCTTCCTGTTTTGACTGCTTAAGTTCCTTCCAAACCCGAGACCCTGAACCCTGAACCCTAAACCCTACGCTAAGCCCCAACTCATCCCCCGAACTGATGCCCGCAAACTTATCCCTATCCCCTAAAACCCTTCAACCGCCTGAACCTCTAAGCCCCCAAAACAACCCAAAACCCAAAACCCTTCCTTTCCTGTATACATACATATAAATCATATGATATGTGTATATGTTTTTATATACACCTTTTTTGTTTAAATTTAAATGAATTCCGAACAATCGGCCACAAATTGGCTACCAATTTGTCAGAAACTCCGAACCATCGGCCACAAATCGGCACCAACCCGAATTGAGTTCCGAACGATTGGGCACCAATCCTATCCACGTTCCAAGCAAATGGGCATTAACCCTGACTAAATTCCGAACAATCGGTACCAAGCCTAGTTAAATTAAGCACAACTGGCACCAATTGGCCCTAGTTCACGCACCAACCCTAATTTCATTCTGACAAACGGCACCAACCCTAAGTAAACTCCGAACAAGCGGCACAGGGTTTAGGGTCCTGGGGCCTCGGGTTTAGGGCGCAGGGGCAAGGGCTCAAGGTTCAGGGAGAAAATTGTGCCTAGAGTTCAAGGCCTACAATATATTAACTTTTAGCCAGTTTGGCGCGTTCAGTTCCGGGTCCAGGCTTTTGGCCCATAGGGATTAGGGGATAAGTGAATAGCATCTTCCGATAGTAAGGTGTTGCTGTTGTGTGTCCCTAGATTTTATGGACTGAGTGAACTTTATGTGAATATGTGCCTAATGTGATTGGATTCTTTGGGCGCGTGGGTATTCTTCCAACGCTTGGCAAGCTGCTTGACTAGTGAATGCTGGGGCTTGAGAAGCTGATCCCTAAACCCTAAACCCTAAATCCTAAACCCTAAACTGCCCTAAACCCTAAACCCTAAACCCTAAACCCTAAACCCTAAACCCTAAACCCTAAACTGCCCTAAACCCCAAACCATAAACCCCAAACCTAGCTACTCAAACCTCCTCAACCCATGTCAGAATCAGCTCGAGTGGCCTGCAAAGCCGCCTTGGCCTCGGCCGCCTCCCACGCGGTATAGGGTTTAGGGTTTAGGGTTTAGGGTTTGGGGTTCAGGGTTCAGGGTTTAGAGTTTAGGGCGCAGGGCTTAGGGTTTAGGATTTAGGGTTTAGCGTTTAGGGTTTAGGGTTTAGGGTTTAGGGTTTAGGGTTCAGGAGCGAAAGTTTTGAGCGAACGTTTTGTACGAAAGCTTTCAGCGAAACGTCTTGTGCAAAATTTCTTGAGCGAAAGTTTTGTGCGAAGATGTTGAGCGAAAGTTTTGTGCGAAAGTTTTGAATCGGCTGTATATTGCATTTTTTTCCGGGATGCCTCCGGGGAGGGAAGTGCCCTGAGGTTTAAGTAAATGAGCATTTGGCCTCCCAGGCGGTTTACTTAAATCTGTTTCTCAACTGTTTAGACAAATATCTTGGGAAACTCAGAATGACACCTACAGTTTCGGAATGTGTTTAGGGTTTAAACGCCTAGGGTATTGCTGGCATCCTTCTTGGGGTGCAGGGTTGAGGGTTGAGCGGTTTAGGGTTTAGGCTTTAGGCGTTAGGGCTTCGGGCTTTGTTGCTGTCATCCTTTGGGGCATGGGTTGTAGGGCCTAGGGTGTTTTGTATTAGGGCCTTTCGTGTTGGTAGGGCTTTAGGGCGTCTAGGGCTCTTAAAGTGAACCCTACTTCAAGCCCGGGCTTAGCAGGTTCGGGGCTCAGGGTTCGGGGCCTCAGGGTTCAAGGTTTAGGGTTTAGGGTTTAGGGTTTAGGGTTTAGCGTTTAGGGTTTAGGGTTTAGGGTTTAGGGTTTAGGTTTCCAGCCCAAACGCCAAGGAGGCCCCCAAACGCCGAAAACCCCTAACCACAAGTCCCGCCCAGGCCTCCTTGATGGCCAGGGCACGTTTTGCAGCAGCCTGGGGCCATCGTGGCTCGCCCAGGGCGGATGTTTGGGCTTAGGACTTGAGGACGGTTTCGGGTTTAGGGCTTGGAGTTTAAGAGAGTCGGATGCCCTAGAATGGGGGACTAGCCCTGGAATTGATTCAGGCAGTCGGTTGGGGCAGCTCTGAGGGCTCTCATTGTACGGGCGTCGGCCCAATTAAAGATCAACCAGAGCATTGGTACAGGCAGTGGCTCAGGACGAAGAGGTCGCCGCCACCTTGGGCGACATGGTTGCCAAGTTTTTGCCAGTGGTCTTCTGATTCAGCTCTCAAGTCGGGCCGCTGAGGACTGCATTTGTATGGAACCGTCGGGAGTCACGGGCGATCATAGAGAGATTAGGGGAGTCTCCTGAGGACATAACGTCCGCGCTGACCTTCAGATGCGAGATGCAGCTGGCCGCGGCAGGAAAAGTTGATGTCTTGTGGGCAGCCCCTCCGGGAGGCACTAGCAGCATACGTCGATTCGCGGAGACGGGGCCATTGCGGTGCAGAGGCGGCTTCGAAAGATGGGGGCTGAAGGATCGTACAACAGGCCCAAGTGCAGCATGCAGATGAGATGTATCTACGTATGCTTCTGATAGTGCATGCTGCGGTGCAACACCTTCAAGAACAAAGCTCCATCCACGGGCTGGGCTAGCAATTTACGAAATACCTGCTCTACAGCGGGGCTCGGAAGGAAGGCAAAGTGGGCTCCAGGTCTGATTGAAGTGCTGGGGGATGTTCTGAAGGGGCTGGGCGCAGTGAGCATGAACATCTGGCCAAGGCGAGCCTCGATTGGGAGGCACATGTGAAAGCGGCTCATTGGCCACCGTCACAGCAGTGTGGAGCGTGCACTGCTTCTGGAGCGAGACAGCGAGTGCATCGTAGAACACAATCCGCGATCAGGAGGGCGAGCTGGGAGGGTGGTTTGCGGGTATCTCACTATGATGAAGGTCGTGATAGCACCGACGCACCGGTTCTTCTCGAATGAAGGTGTGGATGGTAGAGGGAGCTTGCCGGATCAATCTTTACTCAAGCGGGTAGTGACCCCAAAGGCCAAAGCAGCAGCTGCAACATGGAGGGCTACTGCGCTACTGTTTGGGGTTTAGGGTTTAGGTTTAGGGTTTAGGGTTTAGGGTTTAGGGTTTAGGGTTTAGGGTTTAGGGTTTAGGGTTTAGGGTTTAGGGTTTAGGGTTTAGGGTTTAGGGTTTAGGGTTTAGGGTTTAGGGTTTAGGGTTTAGGGTTTAGTACGGGCTTCCCAGCCGTCAAACTTGTACCAAGTCTTATCCCAGACGTGGTTGAGACGACGCAAACAGGCCTGGAACCTTAAGGCTAAACCCTAAACCCTTAGGTCAATGGTTGGCCCGTTCTGGAGCGGCCTATCAGCGGCATCAGAACATGCCGAAATGGAAATATGCCGAAAACGTCGTGACTGTGCACTGTCGCAAGTCGCTGGAGGCCCTTTGTTTCTTGTCCGCATTAATTTTGTTGCGCTCAGGCAGTCGTGGTCAGTCTTCTTGTGGCGCAATATTCATTCTTCCCTGCAACTAAGAAGAAGAAGAAGAAGTCTTGGGTACATGGAACTCCGGAGTGTCGCGTTGGGGGCAAACATGCGCCAGTGGCGGGACCCATTATGAGGGTACGGGGTAAGAGGGCTCCTCAAAGAAAGAATGTGAGAGCTGTCAAGATTGACACCGAAAACTGCTTTTCAAGTGGGTAGGGAGGCGTTGCGCATCGCAACCATGATGCCCAATTTTTCCTACGTATATTCCCAATGTAGCCCCTTCTGATAAGGGTCCCTCCTCTGGTCCCTTGTCACCCTAAACCCTAAACCCTAAATCGCCACCTTCTTGAAAAAAACACACACAAAGAGTGATGTTTCGGATGACGTGTCCGCAGATGTGTGTGGACAAGGGGCATGGCGAGTGAACGTTGGGATGTCCAGGATGGAGGGAGGGACCCCATCGAGTTCAGAGCCGACGTGGGAGATGGCACTGTACAGCACTACTATTTGCCTAAGAACCCCAAGAGAATAAAGAATTATAATAATAATCCTTATATTGCCCTTAATAAGGAAGCATAGTCTTTATTTTTAAGGGGGTTCTTTAGCAGTTAGTAGAGCAGTAGAGCGTATACAGGTCGGTCCTGTCAGCTTGCATGAAGCTTGGGGCCTTGTGCACGGCAACGTGTTGGAGTTTAGGGTTTAGGGTTTAGGGTTTAGGGTTTAGGGCTTAGGGTTTAGGGTTTAGGGTTTAGGGTTTAGGGTTTAGGGTTTAGGGTTTAGGGTTTAGGGTTTAGGGTTTAGGGCTAAGGGTTTAGGGTTTAGGGTTTAGGGTTTAGGGTTTATAATTAGCTGGTTGTTTGTGTCAAAGTGCAGGGCTGGCGGACAGCGAAACTCGCGAAGGCGCTCAGGGCGATTGGGTTCTGTGGTCCTTGTTTGCATGATTGTAATCTGCACGCCTTCTGTGTGGGAACAGCGCAAGAGAGCCGGGGAGTGAAAGCAGAGAGACGATGAGGGACGACCAGATGAGGAGGATGAACTGGTAGAAGAGGTTCTGCAACCTCTCAGAACCGAGCGGCATGGTGCTCTTTTTGCCAATGCAAAAAGCGCGGTACGTAGGAGGCTGGGGCTAGAGAGTACGGAGAGGAGCCAGACGTGGAGCCACCTCACAGAAAAGCACATAACGCCTACGGCATTCCGCCTGAGCCAGCTCCCATGAGGCCAACAGTAGCGGTGAGACAGCTTCGGGACGCACAGAAAGAGTCCCAGGAAAGAAACCAGTTGGGGATGCCCAATAGCCCTCCCAAACCCGCGACAGTGAGGTTTCGGATTTAGGGTTTAGGGTTTAGGGTTGAGAGTATGACCATACGCTCCCGACCCTAACCGGCCTCCAAATTATTGTTGTGGGGGGGGGGGGGGGGGCGTTTCGTCCTCAACAGCCCTTCAGATTGCGGCACTTCTGAGATAACTCCCTGGTTCTTAGTAGGGAATGAGGGAATGAGGTACCCTATGTATACCCTTTAAGGGATTATATAGGGTACCTCATTCCCTCATTCCCTACTAAGAACCAGGGAGATAAGGGCCTCTCGGGGTTGATGTTCCCCTCCCTTATACGAAAAGTCCTCAATAGAGATTATAATCAGGGGTACGATAACCCCTTTTTAAGGACTGTTAGTATAAGGGGTACTAGAATCCCTTTTTTAAGGACTGTTAGTATAAGGTAGTATAAGGGGTACTAGAATCCCTTTTTGCCCCCTTTTAAGGACTGTTAGCCCTTCGTAGGGATTGCAATCAGGGGTACGAGAATCCCTTCTTAAGGCCTGGTAGTCTAAGGGGTTGATGCTCCCCCCGTATACTAGAACAGTCCTTAATCGGGAGTATCATCAGGGGTACGATACTCCCTATTAAGGACTGTTAGTATAAGGGGGAACATCCCAAGGTTGAGACACTATCCCGTCCTCAACAGGCTAAGCTCCAAAAGCTTTCCAGTGCTTAGGGTTTAAATGTTAGGATTTAAGATTTAGGGTTTAGGGTTCAAGGTTCAGGGTTCAGGGTTCAGGGTTCAGGGTTTAGAGTTTAGGGTTTAGGGTTTAGGGTTTAGGGTTTAGGGTTTAGGGTTTAGGGTTTAGGGTTTAGGGTTTAGGGTTTAGGGTTTAGGGTTTAGGGTTTAGGTGTTTAGGGGTTTAGGGGTTTAGGGTTTAGGGTTTAGGGTTTAGGGTTTAGGGTTTAGGGTTTAGGGTTTAGGGTTTAGGGTTTAGGGTTTAGGGTTTAGGGTTTAGGGGTAGGGTGCCCTAGACTACGACAAGAAAACATGATCAACTCTAAACCCCACCCCTTTAAAGCCCAGAACCCTAAGCCCTAAACCTCTAGAGCCCCAAAAGCCCCAAAAGCCCCAAAACCCCTAGAGCCCCAAAAGCCCCAAAAGCCCCAAAAGCCCCAAAAGCCCCAAAAGCCCCAAAAGCCCCAAAAGCCCCAAAAGCCCCAAAAGACCCAAAAGCCCCAAAAGCCCCAAAAGCCCCAAAAGCCCCAAAAGCCCCAAAAGCCCCAAAAGCCCCAAAAGCCCCAAAAGCCCCAAAACCCCGAAAGCCCAAACAAAAGACCCAGACATCGTAGGTCTTCGGAGGGATTTACGATAGCAGGGTTCAGAGCGCACCCTAAACTCGAAACCCTAAACCCCAAACCCTAAACTGGCCCTAAGCCCCAAACCCAATTTAGGCGTTTCTTGGGTTTGGGGCTTCGGCGAGACAACAAACAAATCTTCGATACAGCGCGCATGGCTCCGCCTCCTTCCGCTTTTGGGCAACTGCTGGATCGACCTTCTTCTTCCTAGGCTGTGTCGAGGGTTGAGGGTTGAGGGTTGAGGGTTTAGGGTTTAGGGTTTAGGGGGTTTGGGGTTTGGCAATTTGGGGTTTGGTGGGTGGAGTCGGGCTTAGGGTTTAGGGTGTTAGGCCACAAGCATCTGAGAGCCTTTGTGCCCCCCAACCCCCCCCCCCCCCCCCCCCCGCGGCCCCGCCCTTAACAAAAAAGGATAACTCCACAGAGCTTGGGGTTTAGAAATTAATGTTTAGGGTTTCGGGTTAGAGGGTTCAGGGTTGAAGCTTAGGGTTTAGGGATTAGGGTTTAGGGTTTAGGGTCTAGGGTCTATTTAGGGTGTAGGGTTTAGGGTTTAAGGTTTAGGGTTCAGGGGTTAGGGTTTGGTTAGATCGGGTCCTGCCGCCCAGCTGCTTGGCAGCTCGTGCAATGGCACTCTCCGGGCCTCTTTTCTGAGTTTTAATTCAAGGGTTTAGGTTTAAGGTATAGGGGTTTAGGGTTAGAGATTAAGGTTTGGGGTTTGGGGTTTGGGGTTTGGGGTTTGCGGTTTGGGGTTTAGGGTTTAGGGTTTAGGGTTTAGGGTTTAGGGTTTAGGGACTCGGTGCTCTACAGCAAAAAACCATGGAAAGCAGAACAGAATGCCTGGAAAGTCTCGACACGACGCTCTACACCCTACACTTCCGAGTCCGGCCGCAAGCTTCAAAATGTTCAAGACGTTCCAAGTTTGATTTAGAGGTTCTAGGGTTTAGGGTTTAGGGTTTAGGGTTTCGGGTTTAGGGTTTAGGGTTTGGGGTTTGAGGTTTGGGGTTTGGGGTTTAGGGTTTAGGGTTTAGGGTTTAGGGTTTAGGGTGTAGGGTTTAGGCACGAAATCCCCTTGCCCAACCCTGCCGTTCTACCGTAGGATCAAGACCCTAAGCCCTAAACCCTGAACCCTACACCCTAAACCCTAACCCCGAAACCCTGAACCCTAAACCCTAAGGCCCTAAACCCTAAACCCTAGGCACTTTGGGCGGCCCTCCTCCTGCTCCTGCTGCATGCTGTGCAAAGTCCCTAAACCCTAAACCCTAAACCCTAAACCCTAAACCCTAAACCCTAAACCCTAAACCCTAAACCAAACCCTCCAACCCTAAACCCGAAAACTTGGGCTGCTTTACGTCTTTTGCTGGTAGTAATGGCGGCTTGGGGTTTAAGATTTAGGGTTGAGAGTTTGGGGTTTAGGGTTTAGGGTTTAGGGCTCTTTTAGGATTAGGGTTTAGGGTTTAGGGTTTAGGGTTTTGTTTTGGGATTTAGGGTTTAGAGTTTAGGGTTTACAGGGTTTAGGGGGTCGGGCTCCTGTCGTCGTGGTCGCTGTTGGTTTTGCTTGTCGTGATGGGTGTCGTCCTCGTCATCGTCTTCATCATAGTGGCCATAGTGGTCGTTGCCATGACCGTTCTTTCTGTCATTGTTGCTGTCGTCGTCATTGCTGCTGCCGTCGTCACGTGTACTTGTCATGTTTTGTTGTTATGTGCTGCTGTCAATTGGTTTTGCACACTAGTTCTGGCCATTCATCTATTTTGCGGCGGCATCGTCCCACTCAAGACTGCCATGTCTTGCACAAGAAGAGCTGACAGAACGACGGGGGGTTAGGCCTGAGGTTTCAGGCATTCAACCCTAAACCCTAGACCCTAAACCCTAAACCCTAAACCCATGTCCTCAAAGAAACAGGCACTGATATACATCTGAGGGCACGCGCCCTTCGATCGTGGCGGGGCGCGAGCTGCAGCACAAAGCTTGTTTCGGTTGGGGGCTAGTATGGGTTTAGGCTTAAGGGCTTAGTTTCGGGGTTGGTAAACCCTAAACCCTAAACCCTAAACCCTAAACCCTAACCCTGCAGTTCACTCTAAGGCCTTCGGGCAATTTAGGCTTGGTCTCGGGGAATTCAGCGAACAAAGGTGCCAGCAGAACTGTGGATCATGGGCTTGCCTAATACCCCCCCCTCTATGCTACCCCCCCCTAGGTTCCCTGAAATAACCTTGGCCCTAAACCCTAAACCCGAAACCCGAAACCCTAAACCCTAAATAGCCTTAATTATGGGGGGAAGCTAGGGGGGGGTGGGGGGGGGGGGGGGGGGGCATAAAGGGGTAGCATAAAGGGGTAGTAGGGGAACCCATGAGTGGACTGCAAGCTGCATGAACATGGATTTACAGTGCGTGGTGCTTCAGAACTCTGTTGGTTTAGTTTAGGGTTTAGGGTTTAGGGTTTAGGGTTTAGGGTTTAGGGTTTAGGGTTTAGGGTTTAGGGTTTAGGGTTTAGGGTTTAGGGTTTAGGGTTTAGGGTTTAGGGTTTAGGGTTTAGGGTTTAGGTTTTAGGTTTTAGGTTTTAGGGTTTAGGGTTTAGGGTTTAGGGTTTAACCTCTTGCAGGTTTTAGGGTTTGCGGTTTAACCTCTTGCAGTAACGATGTCATTGCAAGTAGCTATTGCTGGAGCATATGCTGCTGCTGGTGCTGATGAGCATCCTCATCACCATCATCACCATCATCACCATCATCGTTATTGTCATCGTCATAATCAATGATGATGATCCAGGCCGAATACCCTAAACCCTAAACCCTAAACCCTAAACCCTAAACCCTAAACCCTAAACCCTAAACCCTAAACCCTATATTTGCGCCCTGAATCCTTCGGGCGGGTTGAGGGCTTGAAGCCGGGCTCGAAAGGTGCAGTACTCGGGTCAGGGTTGTTTCGGACCATCATCTAGGGTTTAGGGTTTAGGGCTTAGGGTTTCGGGTTTAGGGTTTCGGGTTTAGGGTTTCGGGTTTAGGGCTTAGGGTTTCGGGTTTCGGGTTTCGGGTTTAGGGTTTCGGGTTTAGGGTTTCGGGTTTAGGGTTTAGGGTTTCGGGTTGAGGGTTTAGGGTTTAGGGTTTAGGGTTTACGGTTTAGTTTTTTCTTGCTTGGAGGCTGGGGTTTTGAGGGGGTTTTGGGACCCGAAACCCCAAACCCTGAACCCCAAGCTCTTCACTCTGAACTCTAAACTCCACCCGAAACCCGAAACCCTACACCCCTAAACCCCTAAACCCCTAAGCTAAACCCGAAACCCGAAACCCTAAACCCGAAACCCTAAACCCGAAACCCTAAACCCGAAACCCTAAACCCGAAACCCGAAACCCTAAACCCGAAACCCTAAACCCTAAACCCGAAACCCTAAACCCCTAAACCCGAAACCCTAAACCCTAAACCCGAAAACCTAAACCCGAAACCCTAAACCCGAAACCCTAAACCCGAAACCCTAAACCCGAAACCCGAAACCCTAAACCCGAAACCCTAAACCCGAAACCCTAAACCCGAAACCCTAAACCCTAAACCCGAAACCCTAAACCCTAAACCCCAAAAATGGTGCTGAAGGCACCCCAGGCCTGTGCTGCTGCCTGCGAAGACCCCCGGAACAAACCTGGAAGGAGGGGTTTAGGGTTTAGGGTTTAGGGTTTAGGGTTTAGGGTTTTGGGTTTAGGGTTCAGGGCTTAGGGTTTAGGGTTTCGGGGTTAGGGGTTTAGGGTTTGGGGTTAGGGGATTAGGGTTTAGGGTTTGGGGTTCAGCGTTTAGGGTTTGTGGTTTGGGGGCTTTTTCTTGAGGCCCAGAGGTTCGTGTTTAGGGTTTAGGGAGGACGCCTAACGGCAGACAGTCAGGATAGTAGAGGACCGAGCTTTCTTTGGGCCTTCCTGAATGCACCATCCCAAGATGACAAACCTAAAGCCCTAAGCCCTAAGCCCTAAGTCCTAAACCCTAAACCCTAAACCCTAAACCCTAAAGGGACCTGAACTGAGCACTGGACTGCGTGAGTTGCCCGGCGAGGGAGGTCAGGAGAAGACCTGGTCCAGAAAAGTGACTCGGGTTCTGGCTTTTGGGGCTTAAGGTTGAGGGTTGCAGGTTAAGGGGTTTAGGGTTTAGGGTTTAAGGTTTAGGGTTTAGGGTTTAAGGTTTAGGGTTTGGGCTTCAGGGTTGAAGGTTGCGCAAAAAAAAAACACCCTGCAAACCTCCTGCCCAAAAACCAGGCACAAACAAAGCTTCGCTGAGGGCGAAGGTTTCGGATGGTGGAAGTTATGGTCTGGGCCCCTGAGGTTTGGGGCGTAGGGTTTAGGGTGGGGCTTAGGGCTTAGGTTTTAGGGTTTAGGGCTCTGGGTTTTAGGGTTTAGGGCCTAGGGCTTCGGGCTTACGGCTTCGAGTTCGGGCCTGGGGCTTCAGATTTCTGGCTTCGGAGCTTCGGGGCAGTGAGGGTTAGGGCTTAGGGTTCAGGGATTAGCCGTCTCCACAGCGGTACTCAAGTCACACGCCTGTAGAGGGTCAGAACAGCTATTGGGGCCAATATGAAACGGCAAGGACACAGCGGCACACATTTCTTGAGCAGCATGACTTGGAAAGGTTCTAAACTGATTTCTCGCCTCTAGCCTCACTCACTGATTCTGAGTAGTAAAAGGCGAGGGAAATACAGAGGGATACGAGGCACCTGGTTCCCCACATCCCCATTTTAAAATAGACAAGGGTTCAGGTGTCAGGGTTTTTGAGGTTTGGGTTTACACCCACATGCTGGCCTGCCCTCACTGTGCCAAAGCCGACCCAGATCCTGAAAGAAATCCGGAACTAATCGAAACCCAGACAATGCTTCAAACTTGGGGATGTTCCCCCTTGTACTGACATTAAATTTATAGGGTTACAATAGGGGGTACCAGTATAACCCAACAACAAAACCGAAAAAAAAAAAAAAAACTAAACCCGCAAAGCCTTGGAACACCTTGAAGCCACATGCCCACACCAAAACCCAGCTGGAAGCCTGCGAGGTACAGGAGGCACTGGGCGAGATATGTTCCTCTGATGCTGCGCCGTGAGGTCCGTGGCATCATCTCGCGGGGACCTCAAAGGGCTCTGG
Source organism: Symbiodinium natans (assembly GCA_905221605.1). Taxonomy (NCBI): domain Eukaryota; class Dinophyceae; order Suessiales; family Symbiodiniaceae; genus Symbiodinium; species Symbiodinium natans. The sequence continues at coordinate 201,934 of CAJNDS010002534.1, forward strand.
GTGGGTACAAGGGCTGAAGGAAGTGTGTGGCTTGGGTGGAGGGTTTGCGGTGTGTTTTTTTTTGGTTTACGAAAAAAAACCTTATAGAGTCCCTCAAATAGTAGGGTTCCCGTTTAATGAGGTTCTTGAAACCTTGCGTCTTAACCATGAATCGCCCTGTCACGCAAAAATGCGGCTTGAGGGAAGCCTTGCACAGCAACTTAGACACCCACCCTCCACTCACTCCTGCCTCACGTTTTCTTAGTGCATCTCGCTGCGACTCCTGCTGACCTTTGCTGCATCCCAAGCAGAAGGAACGCCTGAATCAAACACATGTTGCTTGGCCATCGACGGTGACCTGGGTCGCCGGGGTTGCTATGCAAGGGCAGCTGTGTATATCTTCCGCTTTTCCAAGCTCTGACTTGGTAGCTGCTCCTCGGAGTTCTGGGACTCTGCTAAACTCCAAACCCTAAACCCTAACCCCTACAACAACGCTAAGGGCTCTTAGAACCGAACGTCGTCGACCTGGTTCGTTCAAAACTCTGCATGTGCTGCCGCTTGAGAACCGAAGAGACAAGCTCAGAGCGTCTGATTTTGATCTCTCATGGCGTCCCTCAATCATGCCAACGCCCAAAGCAAACTCAACAATTGCAAGGAGGCTGAGGGTCTAACGAGCACTAACATCTACTCGCAAAACTTCCCCTTCAAAACCGAATACATGCATCATCAAGAACGCTGCATCCCCACACAGTCACAACCAACGCTCAACAGCTCATGTAGGGTTTAAGGTTTCAAGTTTTAAGGTTTACTGTAGGGGGAAGGATATGCACTGCGTTTTCATGGAATGCACAGCAGCGGTTTTGCCGCGCACTCGTACGCACGCTGGAGTCCTTGCTTCTGATGCCAGGCAGCCGGCGGCATTGGATGGGACCGTGCCAGTGCTTTTGCTGCCAACTGCGTCGATCGGCTCTTTTGTTGGATTCGTCTGCAGTATCAACGGGGTGAATCACGAATTGGACTGCCCGAGTTCCGATTTTGAGAGGGGCTGTTGAACCCTTTTATGGTGCCGAACAATGGGTCAGGGGACCACGGTGTTGTGAAAACGAGGGTTTGTGCCTGCTCGCACGTGTGGCCGTTAGAGGCAAGGCTCAATATCTCTTGGACACAAAAAGGCAAGCTCTCTTGTCCCGGAAGCCAAAATGATGCCCAACACAGCTCCGCACGTTCTGACTCCTCCCCTCTGCACTCAAGCCCCTGTTATCCCCTTTTACCTGGCACCGTGCGGCTCGCTCAAGATCCTTCGCTGCTCTTTTCTTTCTTTTCGCAGATCGTTTATCAGTGCGCCGGCAGAGGAGCTTGCGACAGAGCCTCTCCAAGCAAGAGATGACGAGGTTCGAAAAGACTGTGCCCCCACAACCCTCCAACACACTCCCAGAAAGTTGACTCTCTTCTACTGGACCCATGCCGGTCCGACCGTCACAACAAGCCCCTGTGAAAGTGCAACCTCTTCATTTAAAATTTGATGATTAAAGAATTTCGTAATCTCATAAAAAGCGTGAGTGAGGAACGAAAGAACGCAACAAAGAAGTGAATCATAAACTCGCGTCTTTTTCCCAACTTTTCTTTGCTGGTTTTTAAAGGGAGTTTACGTTTCACTCATTCTATGCGCGATCACAATATTCTGTTTTTTCTATCGCGCGTTAATAAGATTACAAATGAACTCCACTAAATAATGTTATAATGAGTGAGAGAATATAGTGAACGTAATGAGTGAGTGAACCAGAAGATAGAAAGGTGAACGAAGTGAACGCGCGAAATTAGTGAGTGAACGTCGTATTTTAGGAGCGTGTACGTATGCACGAATTAAGAAGAAAAGCGTATTAACTTCGTGCACACGGTTCGCCCCTTAAATTAGCTGTTTCCTTTTACCTTTTTCCCCGGGCTTCTATTTCCTTATCTTTACTGCCCGGGCATACTAATAATACTACGAAGAGAACACATTATAATTGAATTGTAAGGAATGCATGACGCACGAATTCAATTAAAATGTGAGAACGAAGTGAAAGAGTACTAAAAGACCATACAAAATTTATAATGGAAATATAAGGATGAAAGACGCATGATTTCCATATCAAAATTTTTGGGCTTTTAAGTGAAGTGAATACAGTGAATGCATTAGCGAAGCGAACGAATGTAATGCATGAACGTATGAACGAAACAAGGGCGCTCTTTGTATTCTCTTTTTATGCGCCCCTTAAACACTATTATCTTCTTTCAACTAATCTCAACAAATACAAGTGAATTAAATGAATGCGTGATCTGTGAATTAGCGAAAAAAAGAAGATAATAGGGGAAAAAGGCGGTCATAAAGGAGAACACGAAGACAATACTTTTTAATGGGGTTTTTTGACCAATCATCGGTTAACCCTTGATTTGTGGCTTTGAGCACTCGCACCTGGACCGAGCCATAAGACCTTGACAGCACCACTGAAACACTACCTTGACCAAAACCCTTCATCAAACGGTAGTCGGCCCAAGCAGCACTGCTGCTGCGCACACCCTGAAAGCATCCGCGGCAACGCAGAGGCCTGGACCACCCGAATATGAAAGAACCTGCGGCAGCAGGGTGAAAAGATAAGGTGAAGAGAGCACATTTTGATATAATTATAAGGAAACGAAGTGTACGCATGAATTATATTAAAAAAGGTGAACGGCCCGTATGAATAAAAGTGAACAGAATATTATTACGGCGTTTGCAAAGAAGTTTACGAATGCACGCCGGAATAATATGAACGTAACAAGTGAGCCGACATGGAGGTGCCATCAGAATCCTTTTGTAGGAGCTCTTGGGATTCAAGAACTTGTTATCCTTGGCGAAGGACAGTTCCGCGACTGACCATTTGAGTGCTTTCACCTTGCTCAAGTGTCGTTTTTGGTGCCTTCACTCCTGATTTTTTGCCGCCTTCATCCTGTTTTTCGGCGCCTTACCCCGTTTTTGTTGTCAGGATTAGGGTTTAGTGCTATTACAATTCCTTGGAAAAAAGTACATTTTTTAGTTGTTTTCAAGCACGAAGTACTGTAAATACCAGCAATCCTGCCTGTGGCCCATTGTAAAAATGTGCTTTTTCCCAAGCAAAAGCAGGGTTTAGGGGTTTAGGGTCTAGGGTAGAGCCTTCTCAGGTGGAAGACAAGACGAAGCTGTGTGGGCCCTGGGATGGTTGAAGTTTCAAAGTTCAGGGATCTGGTTGTTTGACTGGTTGCTTCTGGGGGAGGGGGGGGGGTTGAAGTTTAAGGCTACAGAGATCTGGGGAGCCTAACTGTTTGCTTCTGGGGGCTGGGGGGGGGAGGGGGGGTGCCTTCACCCATGTCACTGTCACTGTTGCCATATGTGCGGCTGCAGGACGGACACAAGCAAACACAGTCAAGGGTCTCGCCCCAGAGCGCGGGCTGACCTGCTGACCCCTGCTCTCAGGAGGGAACGTCTCTCTGGTGGCCTGGCCGCCAATTCCTCAGCGCGGTGGTATCTGGGTGCCTTCAGACCACCGAGCCGGCAGGCAGGAAGCGGCATCCTAAATCTAGAGTCCAGAGTCCGATTGCTTGCCTTGTGGCCAGCCATTTCCCCGTGCCCCCAACGAACAAAGACAATAAAGTAACAAAAAAGGCTCCTGCGTATTCAATTTATTTTCTTTACAAGTCAAATTTGCACCTTTGCACCCCCCCGTTCGTTTTTTGACAATCTATTGGCTGCGTGGTGCCGCAGTTCGAATCAGATGGGCTTGCGAGTCCGCCGTCACAGCTTCGCGTTTGAAGTGGCGGTCGAATTTGGATGGCTCGTGGATTCATCGTCGGACTTCGGCGTCGTAGTCAAGAAGTCGTTCGAGTGGAGCTATTCCAGAGATTCGCAGCTGCCGTGCTGAAGCACGCGTTCAGCGGGGCCAGATTTGGACGCGAAAAGCATGGCAAAATCGGTGCCGCTTAAAGGCCTTCCCAGTTCACTTTCTCTTTTTTTTTGAACCGACGCCTCTTTACTACATCAGCAGCGCAGTAGGCCGTTCTTGTGGGTCTTAACACTAGAGGTGAAACAGTCGCAGGCGCGAAAACCAAAGCAAACACACACCAAAACCACCACAAACAACCCGCCAAAACCAAAAGCGCCAAACGTCAAACTGTACAAGCCAGCGAGTGAAAAAGAAGTCGTGACTACAAAGAAGCAACCGCTAGCGCAGAGGCCCTTATTGCAAGACAACTTAACGCCCGGCCAGCATGGTGAGACCAATGCAAACAAGAACCTACCTGCGCCAATCACTCAGCAGCCCGTCACCCAAAGCAATGCTGCGCCACGTCTGGTACAGACATTAAGCGAAAGTATGGGTAGGCCGTAAGGCAAGAAACCTCCGTCACCTAAACTGCTCAACGCGTGCGTAGAGACAGTCCCCACACAAGCGCCAGGGCCGTAGCGATAGCACTCAGGACTTCCTGTGGAGGTCACTTCGGCTTCCCTCTTTTGGAGTTGATTTCTTGCCCTCTTTTTGTGTCTCCAAATCCACACACCTTTTACCACCCGCACACTTCCACACTTGAACAGCCAGCAGACCCAGCTAAAGCCACTTTGCACCCACATTATGACACACACCACACCCATAACACACACTCTCTGCCAAAACGCCGAAAACCACAACACACCAACCCATTCACAATGAAAAAACGAGGTAAACACACACAGACACCACTGCAAGGTCACTGTTTTTTTTTTTATTTGGTGTTACTTCTAAGACTCTATGCGTTACCCCCTTTACCCACACACTGCCACACACTAACACTTTTCTTGCACACTAAAGCCAAAGACATGCACCCTAGGGTTTAGGGGGTGAGGTTTGTAGGTCTGAACTCTCTGGTTGCTGTGTGCTCATGTCCGGAAGTCATGCCCTTGAGCTACTACAGCCGTGCACAAGTAGGCTCCACGTAGCTATCGACTAGACTACTACTTTCTTAAGAATCCCCACAAGATAAGCATAGCAAGAACCCCTATACCCTTGCAAGGAAGAATATTTTCATATATTGCAGGGGGGGGTAGGGGGGGTAGGGGGGGTGGGGGGGGTTCTTAAGCAACTGGTAGTAGAGCAGAATACCTTGTAAGCCTGCTTCAGAGCCAAAGGGCCGCAGAGGCGTGGTTGGAGGGTTAAGGCTGCGTGTTCATGTACTTGGAGGTTCATGGTACTTACTAGCCAATCTATAACCCACTTACGAGCCCCTAAAGTGCCTTAATATGGCTATAAGTACAGTTAGAAGTACGGCAAGTACCATGAGCCTCCAAGTATGACATGATGATGTTGGACCCTCTTTCGCACGGGCCCCCTGCATAAAGCCAAGCTTCCCGGGTAAGGACAGTTTGCCGAATCAATGCTAGGAGCACTTTACAGACAAAATCTTCAATCTTGAGGGCTTGAACACCATCACAACCAATTTGGTCCTACAACCGACTCTCGCACTTCTCAAAGGCAAAGTCACTCGGACTTTTCAGACTTTTCCGCCCCTCTTCATTGTCACGTTGCGGCAGATCACAGCCGCAGAAACTTGCTCGCGCGCGCGCGAAGCGCAAAGCGCGTAGTTGTCTGTGCAAGGATGGCCGAACATTCCACACAGGCCATGGGGTCCCGTCGACACTTGCAGCATATGGGTGGGAACACCCGCGCAGCTTCAGCAGCTTCAGCAGTGCTCCATGAAGTTGGCCTGGATGGGGGGGACCGGCCCAGTGGAGCAAAGCTTCAGAGCGCGCAGAGGTCGAATCAGCATTCTTAGCCAGGGCTTCGGAATTTATGGGCTCCCTTATGGGTTTAAACCCTAAACCCTAAACCCTAAACCCTAAACCCTAAACCCTTACCCCTAGAGTTATGGGGCATCTGTGACGCTCACTGGCCTGGGTCCACTGTAGACCCAGGAGCTTGAAGCGAGAAGAGGCTCCTGGTGAATCAGGCTCTGCTTCTTAGGGTTTAGGGTTTAGGGTTGAGGGGTTTTTGGTTTAGGGTTTAGGGTTTAGGGTTTAGGGTTTCCCATGGGCCCTGGTTAATCTTGTTGCAGGAAGCTTAAAATTTTAAGAGTTTGGACTGCGGCCACGCCAACAGTTCATGGCAGGAGGCCACATGCACAGAAAACCTCTAGCTGGATTGGAAACAACCATAGCAAAGCCAGAAGCGCTCTGACTTGAGGAGGGGCCCTAAACCCTAAACCCGGATGGCGTAAGAAGACAGAAACTGCGGCGATGCACGACTGGAGAGACTTTGGCAAGAGGAAGTCTTGCGGCCATGGCTCTACCCCCCAAGCCTGGGAAAGGGAGCTTCTCAAACGGGGGAGCTCAGGGCTTAAAGTGTGGGATTCATGGGTTTGAGCTTAGGAAATCATGCTCGGTCTTCCGCTTCCATCAAAAAATGAAGCGTGATGCGAGGAAGCTTTACCAGCCTGGCACCGTCCGACGCGGCTCGGCGGAGACAGCAGCTCACCCCAAACGTCGCGCGACCTGCTGGAGATGTCGCATCCCAGAAACTGCTTCTGGGCTGGCTGCGAGTCCCCAGCATCTAGTGCAGGTTTTTAAGCCCTCAGCCTGGACTGACCCTAAACCCTAAACCCTAAACCCTAAACCCTAAACCCTAAACCCTAAACCCTCTGAGGTCAGGGTCGGTCACGGTCTTGACGCTCTGCACTCAGGGGAAGTGAACCCCCTCGGAGTCTTTGGCAGCGCGATGAGCAAAACGGAAATTCAAAATGGATGTCGGGGGTTTAGGGTTTAGGGTTTAGGAGGACTCTCCAAAAGATCCAAAGGCCTCAGACTTAAAAACGCCCCCGGGGCACAAGCAAAGGTCTTCAAACGGTCTGCGACGCGACTTCTTGACGGGAGAGCCGGGCCAACTTTTGGTGCATCCACTTCTGGCCCTTTCACTGATCTGTTCTGAGGACGCAAGCCGAACGCCGGCTGCAGAATTTGGGCGTGGGTTTAGAGCCACCAATGAGCAGTTTTAGAATTTTAGAAATTACACGCATCAAGAACTTGCTTTCATGCCTACCCTAAACCCCGAAACCCTAAACCCTAAACCCACCTGCAACTTTCTGGAGACTCTTGAGCTCAGCTCCGGCGGCTTGGGCTCCCAAGTCTTGAAGTCAGAAGTCAGAGCAGCATTGCAAGTGCCCACAACTTGCGGAACATTTTGGAAGCTTCAAAACACAGCCGTCAGCAGGCACAGGCACATGTCTCAAGCACTGATTTTGCAGATCACGCGCCGCCTTCGATGCTCTGAAGCACAGGCTCGGAGAACGAATCCCGGGTTTAGGGTTTAGGGGTTAAGGTTTAGGGTTTAGGGTTTAGCAAGGACAGAAGTACATGCAGAGGGCCAGAACCGTGCCTGCTGACTGGTGTTACTCAAAGAGACAAATCATTCACGCATTCCAGGGCAAAGTCTTCGAAAGCCCCTGCGATCCATGCACGCGCTGGTCCATGCCGCAACTCATGCTGATGCCCAAGCAATAAAGCACTGCATCTGCAACGTAAGGACGCCTTTTGTGACGAGGGTGGAACTGACAAGCACCTGCATGTCCCACAGGAAGACAAGGCAAATGGACGGTGCCACATTGGCAGTGCTCCTGGCACTTGCGCTGTCCCGCCCCTGTCACCTCCGCTGCGTGGACAAACTTCAGAAGCCTCGAGACGCCTTGAAGACTACACGCCACAGGTACCTCTGGAGCGAGCGTTCAGTTTGTTATGGTAACAAGCCATATATAAGTGCCTGCTCTGCAAACACGTTTGCAAGTTGCCACTTCAGGACGATCCGATGCCACAGCCAAGGTCATGCTTCACAACGTGCGAGCACGTGCTCGCGGCCAGGGGCCAAGATCACCCCGCGCAAAGTATTCCAAAAGCCAACACCAAGCTCGGCAGAATCAGCATGTGGTGACCATCTAGGAAGCCAGTGGCCGAGCGCAGAGATGCGGCGACGGCTTCCTGAGGCACTATGAAGCGCCGCAGGTGCTACCCACAGAATTTGTAGGGTGCAGGGTTTAGGAACCAGGCATGTCTGCAGCAAATGATACTCTAGCAGGGTTTAGTGATTAGGGATCTTGTTAAGGAACTTACATTAAGCTACCATGATGAGGGCAAAATTGGGTTTAGGGTTTAGGGCTGCTACCCACTGGACTTTTGACCCTGAAAACAGGGCGCACACACCACTCAGAGCCTTCCTGCATGCATTCTAAAGACGTCCGCGAATCACCTTGCCTAGAGGCCTAGAAGACCTCTAGACATGTTCGGTGGCAATGCTGGGTTAGAAAATCATGAAAGGTGCTGCATGAGGGGTGGGCCCGCTCCCTTGGGGCTCGGCCGTCTCCCCAAATAACATGTAGCGGCATACACCAAACGAGATGGCCTGTCATGACGAGTCTCGTATAGGGTTTCGGGCCTAGGGTTTGAACATTTAGGGTTTCAAAGTATGGGGGCTTAGGTTTGAACAGCTTAGAGTTTAGCGACTGTAGGGGCGACCAAGATGAGCAAGCTGAACCCTGAAAGGCAATTTGAAGAGTTCGGAATGGACTTCACCTTGAAGTCTGTGGCCTTCGACACACGGCCGCAACTTTCACGCATCGCTCGCAGGCGACACGGCTGGGGGAGCTGCATGCACCTTCATAAGACTCGGTCCGATGCCCACAAAGCCGCTTTGTGTGGCGATCTGGTATCGTGGGCATGACTTTTTCACCGATTGAACCCCCTGAAGATGGATGCAAACTGCGCTTACTGCGCAATCAAAAGAAAGCTTGTGGAACGTGTCCCAGAGAGCACCTTTTGAGGTCTTTCGTCCATCATTCGAAGCTTAAACAGCACTCTGGGGTTGTTTACTCACTGAACTATTGACTTTGCTGCATGCCCTCGCTCGCAAAGGCAAAGATGCCAGCTCGGGTGGCAGGCTGTCTGTCAGTTAACCCAACGTTCTGCAAGCACCGCAGACCCTAAACCCTAAACCCAGTTCTGCAAGCAGGAAAAACATTTGGCAAGCTTTGACCAACTGCTTTGTCCAAATCTTGGTGGCACGCAGCTTCGCACCCTGGGAGGGCCATGTTGCTGGACAAGCAGGAGCGCAAGGGTTTAGGGCTCTAACCTTGGGATGTTCCCCCTTATACTAACAGTCCTTAAAAGGGATTATAGGGTTTCGGGGTAATTTAGGTTTATGGGTTAAGGGTAGGCGGAATGCAAAGGAGCCTACAACTAGGTCCGACTTAAGTCCTGGCGTTCAAATTCTCTTTGTGCAGGGACGCAGGGTTCCCCGCTTTGGCTGACCATCAGTCAGTCCTAGCCCGGCTGCGTGCACGAGACTCACTGCCAGGAGGTGCGTGAGGCAAGCAGCTTGGGTATCTGCGAGCTGTTCTAAGTTAGGGTCCCTCCTGGGGTTCCTTTTTTATAAGGGAACGTTAGTATTCAGGGGTACCATATAGAGACCTTACTTTAGAACAACCCCCTGGGCAAGTCTCAGAGCACCTCTGAGGCCTCCGGGCACGGCCTCAAGATCAAAAATCGCCCCCCCCAACTCTTCCTTCTGCACTTTGTAGGGTTAAGGGTTTAGGGTTTAGGGTTTAGGGTTTAGGGTTTAGGGTTTAGGGTTTAGGGTTTAGGGTTTAGGGTTTAGGGTTTAGGGTTTAGGGTCCTTCCTTGTGGGCCTTCGTGGCATGGCAGAGCTTCAAAGGGAGCTTCCCAGCACACCAGCGCAAGGTCCAGGTTCAGCTCTGATCTAGCCCGTCTGCGTCGAAGTTGACGAGGCTTGGCCAAAGCTCGGCTCTGATTTTGGTTTCGCTGCAGCCACTGCAGATCTCACAGAACCCGGGCAGTTGCTACGAGCTCCGACTGCACGCTCCCATCTCTTGTCGCGGGCCGCGCTTGCACCACACGCTTGTTCGAGCACGCTGCTCAACCGTGCCGGGTGCTCACCCCTGTGGGTATCCGTGAGCATGTCTGAAAGGGCGCTCATCCACCCTTACGGGAGCAAGTGCCGCAAACAGCAACCGTCTGCCTCCACGTCCGCTGCACACTCTGTGCGTCTGCCTAGGCAATATCTGCAAGCACAGGTGGAGGCATGTGGCCCGGCGGGGTAGCCGCCACAAAAGAGGGTGATGCGGAGTAAACGAGGGCACCGACAGCTTGGCCGAGAGGCTGGAGCTGACGGCAGATCGGCATGTGACTCCAACCTGCTTGAACACAACGCCAAAGAGCTCAGGAAGAGCCACAGAGTCGTCACCACGCGCAGCCTCTGCAAGTGGAGGTGCGTGCATGCAAGAGCACTGCAGACCATGGATGACCTGCAGAACCTTTCACGACGGCGTGCCTGCACTGCAAGGTCAAGCATGGCGCCTCCTTCACACTTGCTGCATGCAGTCTGCGGCACAAGTCTCTAAGTACAGCGCGCCTGCCAACCGAAATGGTAACAAGGGGAGACAGCACAGTCCAAACAAGCTCTCACTGAGCTGACCCAACTGGGTAGCCCCAGTAAGGGAAACGAGGCTAGAAAAGTCTCGGCGTGCGAAACGCCAGGGCTTCAGAGAGGCTGCTGTCGCAAGTTACGGTATGGCTTGGGGGCCCTGAAAGCAAGGTTGGAGGTTCCTAATCTCTGCGCCTGTCTGCTTAGCAAACCTCGCGAACGCATGGATACCGTTTCAACTTCCGCACGCTGCACGGTCAAGGGTATGTCAATAATTGCTTCCTGGTGCGGGCGTTGTCCTGCGCAGCAAATCAAGTTGACGAGGCTTGGCCAAAGCTCGGCTCTGATTTTGGTTTCGCTGCAGCCACTGCAGATCTCACAGAACCCGGGCAGTTGCTACGAGCTCCGACTGCACGCTCCCATCTTTTGTCGCGGGCCGCGCTTGCACCACACGCTTGTTCGAGCGCGCTGCTCAACCGTGCCGGGTGCTCACCCCTGTGGGTATCCGTGAGCATGTCTGAAAGGGCGCTCATCCACCCTTACGGGACCAAGTGCCGCAAACAGCAACCGTCTGCCTCCACGTCCGCTGCACACTCTGTGCGTCTGCCTAGGCAATATCTGCAAGCACAGGTGGAGGCATGTGGCCCGGCGGGGTAGCCGCCACAAAAGAGGGTGATGCGGAGTAAACGAGAGCACCGACAGCTTGGCCGAGAGGCTGGAGCTGACGGCAGATCGGCATGTGACTCCAACCTGCTTGAACACAACGCCAAAGAGCTCAGGAAGAGCCACAGAGTCGTCACCACGCGCAGCCTCTGCAAGTGGACGTGCGTGCCTGCAAGAGCACTGCAGACCATGGATGACCTGCAGAACCTTTCACGATGGCGTTCCTGCACTGCAAGGTCAAGCATGGCGCCTCCTTCACACTTGCTGCATGCAGTCTGTGGCACAAGTCTCTAAGTACAGCGCGCCTGCCAACCGAAATGGTAACAAGGAGACAGCACAGTCCAAACAAGCTCTCACTGCGCTGACCCAACTGGGTAGCCCCAGTAAGGGAAACGAGGCCAGAAAAATCTCGGCGTGCGAAACGCCAGAGCTTCAGCAAGGCTGCTGTCGCAAGTTACGGTATGGCTTGGGGGCCCTGGAAGCAAGGTTGGAGGTTCCTAATCTCTGCGCCTGTCTGCTTAGCAAACCTCGCAAATGCACGGATACCGTTTTTACTTCCGCACGCTGCACTGCAAAGAGTACGTCAACAATTGCTTCCCGGTGCAGGAGCTGTCCTGTGCAGCAAATCAAGTTGACGAGGCTTGGCCATAGCTCGGCTACGAGCTTCGACTGCACGCTCCCATCTCTGGTCGCGGACCGCGCTGGCACAACACGCTCTTTCGAGCGCCACCCCATGCTCACCCGCAAGGGTATCCATGAGCGTACCTGAAAGGGCGCTCGTCCACCCTTGCGGGACCAAGTGCCGCAAACAGCCGTCTGCCCCCACGTCCGCTGCACACTCTGTGAATCGTTTCTATGTCCACTTTATTGTTGCTTTCGTGCGGGAGTTTGTATTATCTGGGGCTACTTGAAAAGTGTCCAGAGAAATCAAACGCTGAATAGCGCTAGAACATTATGAAATCATTAATTGCGAGAAATCCCTTATTTCAATGTCTTGGCCTGTCGTTAGCACTTATCTGACAAGGTTACACATTCGCTAACGACGCACAGTATTGTTATTCACGAAGAGAAATTCACCAATATGTGTTGGTTCGTTCTCTACGTGAGTCTGCCTAGGCAATATCTGCAAGGACAGCAGGTGGAGGGGTAGCCGCCACAAAAGAGGGTGATGCGGAGTAAACGAGAGCACCGACAGCGTGGCCGAGAGGCTGGAGCTGACGGCAGATCGGCATGTGACTCCAACCTGCTTGAACACAACGCCAAAGAGCTCAGGAAGAGCCACAGAAACGTCACCACGCGCAGCTTCTGCAAGTGGAGGTGCGTGTGTGCAGGAGCGTTGCAGATCATGCATGACCTGCAGAACCTTTCACGACGGCGTGCTTGCACTGCAAGGTCAAGCATGGCGCCTCCTTCACACGACACAGAAGAGAAACCGAAAGGAGAGAGTTCCAAGCCGGCATTCTCCAAGGTGGAGTGGCCAGCGTTGACGTCGCAGTCCGTGGCATTCCGTGGCAGAACTCCAAATCTTGAGCGAGCGGATGTGCAGCAGTGGGCATTGCCTTCCCTGCCTCCACAGACCCAAGGCTCTGTGACCTCAAAGCCCCGGACACACGGGCTTTCGGGCGCAGTATGGCGCAATGGTTGTGAGGTGACCTCCCCCCATCTATCTAGCATGAACGGCAGGGCACAGTCTCTTGAACATTCGAGTTGCTTCGCGCAGGCGGCCGCCCGCATACTCACAGAATGCACAAACTCGCAGCGACTTGCAGCGACTTGGTGTAACGGGTCTCGGGTTTAGGGTTTAGGGCTTAACCCCTTTGCGAGGCTCTGGGACCTCAATGGTTTAGTTGTTGGACGTACCCAGAATCCTGATGCAGCATGATTGGGAAGGGACCAGAGGAGGCGCCGGCCTTGCACCCATGGAAGTTCTCATCTGAAAGCCTAGAAGTCCAGAGGTTTCAGAGGACTTCTCCAACGGTCCTATCATCTGTCACAGATGAAAGGCTTTTTTTGGGGGGGGCGGCCTCAAGTCCTCAGAGCGGAGGAAGAAAGGGGGTCCTGTGGGTCCACGCTGAGGTCGCTCTCGCATGGACTTGGGATGACACGACCGCAATGTCTAGCGAGGCATCGCGAGGTCTCGCCGATCTCGGGATCAGTCTGTGGCCGTTTTTGGGCTTCATGTTCGTCAAAATCTGGTAGGACCACAAGAGGCCTCTCAAGCAGGGTTTAGGGTTTAGGGTTTAGGGATTAGGGTCTTCATGCTCAGGAAACGATCTTTGACCGGACCCGAGCTTCGACCTGAGGGAGTCCCCGACACCGTCCTCAGTTCCGGCTCAAGTCCGGAGACTCCCGGAGCCTCCGGGCTTCAGATCTCCCAAACCTCTACACAGGGAGCCGCTGCGCTTTCGCGGTGCCAACGCGCAGTCGAGCCGAAGCTTGCCCTCAGTGCACGGTCCAAGCGGAAGCTTTCGAAGAGGCCCTGAGGAAGGACTACAGCAGGGCCTGCATGCCAGGAGCCCAGGATCGAAGCCAGATCAATCCGATCCTTTGGCTGCCCGGATCCCTAAACCCCATCTTCCCTTCTGACCGTGGCAAGACCGTGCCTTTGCTCTGAATTACCAAAGGCCAGCCGAGGGTGTCCCAAGCCCAACCCCTAGCTCAATGTCTTCATGGGATGCAGACAGGCCAGGAGACGGCAATCGTGACGTAGTCCAGCAGGGAAAACACAATCACCCTTGGCGTCAACAAAAACGGCCGCGGGCATTCAAATGGGAGTTGCTCTAATTTAGGGTCCCTTGTTGGGAGGGGGGTACTATACAGGAACCCTATTTTGTTCCCCTGACCCTTCTGCACTGTCTCCTGCGTGCTTGCGAGGTCAGCAAGACACTTTCTGAAACTTCTCCGCTGTCTTTGGGTAGCAACGACCATCCTTCGGAAACCACGGCTGCGTGATCAGATTTCGCTTTTTAACTTCGACACCCACGAGCGAAAGGCGCTGGCCCCAGCCAAGCGGAACGCGGTGAGTTCAATGGCAGTCTGTTGAGGTCGGTGAAGGCTTTATTTCGCCTTACACCCAAGGCCCATCTCGCAAGCTCGGCTTCCTGTGTAGCCGTGTGTGATGGTTTGCCCACTGGGGGGTTTTTTTTCGGCCAAGCAAACGCCACAACACACAGTGGGAGGACGAAGTGCATACTTAGCAGTTGCCCAGAGAACAGGACAAGGAATGTCGTACCTGAGCGAAACCGTTACGTGCAAGGCCTAGCATTGCCAGCAGCTCCGCAACATGCTACGTCCGCTACTGGGTCCCTTAGGTCGGCAAAGGTTTGGATCCAAAGCTTGAGGATGGGCCTAAGATGGAAATCTACGAGAAGAAAGACATGCTTGGGTTTGGGGTTTAGGGTTTGAGGGCTGTGGGTGTAGGCCTTAGGTGTGTGTGCCTCCGCTGCGCCCCACCATGGGCAAAGTCCTCGCCTTCTTTGCAAAGCCTCTGGGATCTGCAGGCATATGCAGCATAGGTACTGACTGCCTTGACACAGTCTGAGAAAAGAACGCAACATGACCAACAGGCGCTCCGTGGCATCCGTCAGTGGAACATCATGGACGCTGGGTGACCTGAGACCTATCAGAGGTATGAAAGACTCTGAGAGACATGCATGGCCATGGCAAGATCTCGCAGAAGCTACAGGGCTGTGACCGCTCTGGAGGTGGATCCGCGAGAACTGCGACAACGCCTCACGCGAGCCATGGGGGGCTTTGTATTCAAAAAAAGGGGTCCCTTATTCGGGGTCCTTGTACTAGGAAGCCAAGGGGACCCCTGTTTGGGACATACCCAATGGGACGGAGAAGCGCGCCCCTTGGCGCGAAAGGACCACCCAAGCGAAGCAAGAGCCTCGTGAAATCCAAAACGGCGACGTCGCTTGGAAAGCGACTGGAGGTCCATACGGAGAACATGGCAAGACCTCACCAACTGCTTGGCTACTACTGGTGCCGAGAGCCGTGGCGTTGCGTTGTCGGGCTCAGGCACTGCGCCGAACATCCGCGTGCGAGAACAGTGAAAAAGCTTCAGAGCGGGACAGAGCGCCAAGGAGCGAACGGAACCGGAAGGCAGAGCCATGCCTCACGGATGGCATGATAGGGTAAACGACGGGCGACGGCTGCCCGAAAGCGAGGCTCGACGAAGAAGGCCACAAGCGGCTTTCGAACTGCGGCCTTCTAGAGTCTTCCGAAGAAGCAAGCCTAGGCTGCGAAGATTTGCGACGAAAGTTGAAGGAAGACCCAAACCTACGACAGAGAATCGACAAAGCTCTGGGCCGCGTCCCCCGTGCACTGTCACACTTGCTTTGCCAGTAGGCGTGACCTGGAGACCGTAGGCAGTCTGGGACATGGAAGACGACAAGGGTTTAGGGTTTAGGGTTTAGGGAAGACCTCACAAAAGCTGTAGCGCGGCACGGACCATGGGGCCTAAGCTGTGCCGGCTTCGTCATCTGCAGGGTGAAGCACCTCGCTGTATTCGCTGAGCCATGGGACGGAAACGTGCCAGGGCACGCAAACAGCCCCGGTGGAAGACCAGACCTCAAGATCCCCCTCTGTATGAGGGGGCGATGTTCGAACCTGCAACATTGCAGATTCAACGTCCCCCCCCACCCACCCCTCTGCCCCAGCAGACAGTAGTTCTGGAGCAGGTCCGGCAAGCACTGCGTATTCCAAGCTCCAATTGCGTGCCTGCGACCTACCCGAGAAGGCAGCATGACAGGTATCCAGTCGGAGGCAAAATTAAGATTGGGGTGACCACAATGCACCGCATGCTCTGATGCACATGAACAGGGACGGGGGGCGCAAAGGTGCTCTTACGCACAAGGTTGCTTGTGGCCCGACGTTGAAGAGACCACAAGCAGTCAGCATTAATGGAGGTCTTGGATGTTTGAAATGATGGGCAACCCACAGCAAAAAGCCTCCTGCCCGCCGAGGCACGTGACATTGGGAGGGCTTCGGGAGTGGGATGGCGTCAGGAGCCCCACTCATAAACAGCCGCTAGATTCCCGAGGTCTTCTTTTCTGGGCGGCTGTCGGACAGCCTTGGCCTTGGTAGGCTGCTAGGCTATAGCTGTAGCCCTCGAAAAGGATCGAAACGGGACCAGCTCGCCATTGGCCTCAGGATGTCTGATAAGGCCTAGAAGCCAAGGAAGAAGAACACACGAAAGGAGATTGTTGCTTCGCGGCTAGTGCGCTTCCTAAATTTCCTAATGGCAGACCAATATCTTCATCTTCAGCGGAAACAACCGAAACAAAACAACTGCAATCTTCGACGCTTCAACGTCTAAATTCGGCGTCCAACTGCGCGCCCAAGAAGGTCCGCGCAGCCACTACGAGTCGCAGCAAAGAAAAGGACAACGGCGCCAGCGTAGGGGAGCACTAAAAGAAAAGTGCAAGCCCTCGCGGGCCACCAACTATGGACAAACGGGCCCCAGACCATGAGTCCAGTGCACCCAAACGTGGATTGGCAACATGCCGGGAAGCAGGGAAGACCAACCGGCAGAGGTTGCTCGTGTAAGACGCAAACAGGCTGCATGCTCTTCGGAACAAAACTGGACAAGTGCTCCGAAGGTGCACTCCAAGCATCCGCCTCAAAAGAGGCGGCCACCTCGAAAAGAAGCAGCCGCAATCGGAACAGAAGCCGCCGTGTACAGCAAAACTATACAAGCAACAACAGCTTCATTCAGGCGCTGAGCAACCTGTACAAGCCCAACATTCAGCGAAGTGACGAAGTGCAGTGACTCAGGAGACTTCGAAGAGTGAACTCAGAAGGCCTGACCCACAGCAGCACAGCGCCAGCGTAAACAGCAGCGGTTGTAGAAGGTGGAGATGGCCGCCCACAGAGAACATGGGCGGGCATCGAACTCCTCCATCAAATCGCCGAAGAAGATGCCACGGAAGCAGCGAGGGCTGGCCCCCAGCAACAGCAATGCTCGCAGAAGCCTCCTGCATCCCAAGCACATCGGGAGACGTGCATCGTGAAGTGGCTCAAGCGACCCGAGAGGTGATTAGCCTGGAAGCCCTTCGAGCAAAGGACTCCACTCCTTTGAACCACAGCAGATGACGAACAAGAAGACAATGTGTGCCCCAGTCCATGGGAGGTAGCCCTGTGGAATTGAGGGCCATTCGTATATATTTCACCATCGGAGAAGCCCATCAGACCGATCAGCCGCCCAAAGGCCCGAACTGGTACAAGATGAAGCCCTCGAAGATGACGAGGTGCACGATGAAAATGAGGAAGTCAACCACTCCAAAAGACACCTAGCAACATCAGGATGCCAAGAACTCGCTCGGCCGCAAGCCCCAGGTCTTCAAGAATGCATGGTACATCTCAGCAGCCTTCGCAGTGAGCGCGATGGCCTGTTCCTCCCACCGTCGGGTCTCAGCAGCGAGTTGATGCCAACGTTGACGAAGAGAACCTTGACAACGGCGCGCCATGCAAGCGCCAGCTGCCAGATCAGCTGCTCGGTTAAGGGCACGAAGGCGCCCCGCATCATGAGGCGCAGGAGGGCACCAGTGCTGACGCTTGTCGTGGGATGGCACCCAGGTGAACTCAACTCGAAAGCCACGACAACGGACCAATTGGAGATCACGGCGGCCAGCATCGAGCAGCAAGCGTAGGTCGAAGCCGTCGTACCCACTCAGAGCCGAGATGGCCGCCTTGCAGTCAGAGACAATGTAGACACAACGACCTTGGGAGCCATGAAGAGCACTCGCATCGGCAGTGGCCCGCTCTAGAGCCGATAGAGTTGCACAAATCGCCCGTACTTCCATACGAAATGGAGACTGATCTTCAGCGCCGTCCCCCATTGCGTATGAGTGAGCCTCTTCATGCACGACGATGGCCCAAGCCCCCACCTCGTGTTTGGAACTGCCATCCGTAGCGAGGTACAACGGCTGGCTCTCCAGTTCCTGCCAGGTTCCTGTGATGCGCATCGCCACCTCCTGCAAGAAGTCGTCCTCGTCGAGAGTCAGAGGGGCGACTGGAAGCTGTGGGAGAGCCCGAGCCAGCAATCTTTCCTGAGCCCTATCCACCGGAGGCGTGCAACCCTCGCGGAAAGGTGCAGTGCTGGCGCACGTCCATGATAAATGCGGCCTCGATGGAGTGTCACCACCGCAGACGCAACGCCATCTTCTATGCTCGGAGGGGAAGTAGTTACCCGCATTGAAGTGCCAGCATGAGGCGCCTGCGCCCAGAGCGGCCAATCGCACGCTACGTTGTCCACCTGCCTGGTAGTAAGCCGCCTTGTGCCCCTCGAACTCGTAGTTGAGGCCCTGCGGCGGGGCCGGCAAATCCAGTCCAACAGCGCAGCCAACGTCACGAGGTCGTGGACGCCAAAGACGGTCCGCCTTGGACAGGTACAGCTGCCTGTAGTGGTAGACCAGAGCCTTGTACAGACCAGCGAAGGATTCATGCCCGACGTAAATGCGCCTTACGGCGCCCATGTCGTCACGCCTACAGATCACGGAGGAGCCGCTTTCCAGCCACCATCCAAGCCTCGCAAGAGTGGGGCGAGTAGTGGGCAGAAGTTCCAGGCCCTGTCCAGCAACCTCAGCAAGAGGCCTCTCCTCCATCCAACCAGGTGGCCTCACACAGAAATGCCATGCAGCCCTGAGGCACGCTTTGTCAATAGCGAACTGCGGCTCCAGCTCCCAGCCCAGCACCTCGTACATCAGGACCTTGGCAATGCCGGTGACCGCCCCGACGCTGAAAAGTGGAAGAACAGCCTGGCGGATCTCAGCAAGTTCGCTGGGGTCCGGCGAGGCGAAAGCGGCCGCCCAGGAATAGCACGGAGTAATCAGCGACGACATCAACGCCTTGGACAGGTTGTCCGACAAACGCGTGCTGCGTAGAAGCTGCAGGCGCAAAACCACTTTGCGCACCGAGAACTTCAAGAGGCTCCAGGGCTCCTCGAAACGTGCCACGACACCCAAGATGTCAAGTGAGTCGGCGCAGCCATAGCCCAGTCCATCCGCGAAGGCTGAAACCTCCGCAGTCACTGTCTTCGCAGCAACTGCACACTTGCCCAGATTGAGTTCTAGGTGAAATGCCTCATCGAAGCAGGTGGAGCGCTCGACCGCCTCCTCCAACCTGCTGAACGGTTGTCCTCCCCGAAGCCACATGCTGCGGTCGTCGATGAAGCCCATACCGTCGATGCCGGAGTGGACAACGAAAACGCTCCAAATATGTGTGAGGGCCGCTGATATGACGGGGGAGAACGGGCAACCTTGAGGGATGCCTCGCGTCGGTCGCCTCCATGAGGAGCCGAGCGCCCCTTCAAGTTTGAATATCCTTTGCCCTTTTTGGTAGAAATCAGCGAGGACGGAGACCATTCCAGGCGGCGCTCGCAGGTGACGAAGAACTCGATCAACGAGATGATGCTCCAGACAGTCGAAGTATCCAGCCACATCCTGCTGCACCGCCGCCACCATGCCCTTGTTGAGAGCGAGCTGAAGCTGTTGGAGAGCATGGCCCACGGAGGTGGCAGGAAGTCCTCCAGCGTCACGATGAGAGCGCCAACTGTCGCACCATGCCTTCAACTTGCAGTTCAAGCAACGGGCGCCGGCGCGCCATATCAACGGGAGGATCGTCAGAGGTCGAGTCTTACCATTGGGCTTGAACAAGAGGACAGTCCTGCCACGAGCCCAGGCATCAGGCACCACCCCTGAGTCCAGAACCAAGTCCCAAACCCTGGACGCCATCACCCACCATTTCCACGGAAGCGCCAGAAGAGCAGGCCCGCTCCAGTGGTCAGGACCGGCGGCTTTGTGTTTCATGGCACGCACGGCTTGCTTCAAAGTTTCCGGAGTCAGCCGAAAGTCGCAAGGGGCAGCAACGGGGCGCGGCACATGCTCCAGAATGGCATCCACACGAGCCAAGTGATCCGTGGTCTGGACCTCCTCGGAAGTGGTCCATTTGTCCATCCAGATGTTCTCCTGTAGCTGAACCTCCCGAGCAGGATGTCGACCAGATGTCGGAGTCGGAGCCTTGGACCGCTTAGCCTCCCACTCCAGCAGCTGATCAGCACGGCGCTTGACAAAGGCCCGAACCACAGCAGGGTCGCGCCGCGCCCTCTGCTTCCACTGCCTGCGGCAGGCTTCATGCTCTTCGCGAGCGTAAGCATCGGCCAGAGCCTGAACTTCAGTGAAGAAGTCGTCGTCGCCCATAGTCTCGTAAAAGGGTAGCTCGGGCACCAGCTGACGCGTCCCCCTAAGCGATCGCCGGATGCTGGAACGAAGTTGATCATCATAAGGGCGACGAACTGCAACCTGAAGACGGGCCAAGAGGCGTCGAAGAGCTCGCAAACCAGTCTAAATTTGCGGGTTTGCCTCCACCGCTGCCAGACGGTGGACTGCGATGTTGCACTTGGGAGGGTCCCCCCCTCATGTCGCGTAGCAAGAGAGGGGGATACCTCAAGTTTGGCACTGCACCGGTCTAGGGCATAAGCTGCACCGCTTGCGTCATCCCTGGGGTCAAGCACCTCGCTGAAAGTGCTGGTGGGGTTTTCTAGTGGCGCGGCCTAGGGATGCATAGGCATGAGTTATGCACGCATCTACACCGACTCAACTTGCCCAAGCCGTCGCTTTTGAGGCGGCTGCCTACCCCCAGCCCGGCCCCCATGCGTCAGCGAGCTGGACAATTATACAAGCGACAGGCCAGTACATGGAAGGCGTGCTTAACAGCCGCACCTAATGGGGTGGAAGTGGCCAAGCAACGTTCATGACCAGACTTTTTTTGCTACACCATGCACCCATCACCTTTGCACACCCGATTAAAAATAGAAACCAGCTCCTCTCTGACCTAGCTGCTCATGTTCTGGGCCGCCTTTAAGACAGCGCAGTATCTGAACGATCGCCTCGGTCGCCTCGGTCGCCTCGGACGCCTGTGCCGATCAACGAAACTTGACGGCGCTGTCTGGTAGCAATCCTTTGAGCGGTTCAGGCGGATGGCTACCCACGAGCTGTTTACACCTTTTGCCGGAACGGCACGGGGATGTGGACAGCGCCTGAAGCTGCTGCACGCATCTTAAGCTGCTGAATGACATGGACAAAGACAGGAAGCAGCCTTCCTGGTGTTTGTGAGATTGACATTCTTACACACTTTCACCAAAACCTTTCATGAAGTCTGGCTCTTCCACTGGGATTCTTTCCGGCTAAAGCTCGCTGTCTATTGCAATCCTGACGCACAAATTGTCACCAAGTAGACGTGCCCAGGCAGCTGATGCTACTCTGGCAAGCGGAGGACCCCCTGTGTGCAAACAACAAGCGTGGAGCTGCCTTCACATCTCACAAAAGGCAAAGGGCCAGGGTTTCAGCCCACGCAAAGCCAGTGGTTCGGCCTGGACCAGGTCTACCTCCCAAATTCGACCTTTGGCTGCTTCATGCTGCTTGCACTCTGCTTGCACCTCTTCTGCATGAAGCGCGTGCCCAGATCTACGTCGGCTGCCCTATGGGCACGGACAAAGCATGAGAAACAAGAGCTAGTCTGCACAGCCTGCGATGCCAGCTGAGCTAAAAGACCTGACATGCCTGGCTCCAGCAGTGGATATCCGAGCCCCTGAAAACCCATGGGCAGAGATCTTGCCTTCTGACTTTGTAAGCCCCTGCGATCACGCGGCTTAGTGACGGAGTCGTAATAGAGAACCTCGACATGACTACGTTCTGATGGCCTGGCATTGGTTTCTGTCCACACAGCTCAACCTCTGGGGCTTTGGACCCAGCAGGCCGCTGTGAAGCAGTAAGACGCCTGAGCCTCATGGGCACGTTAGCCACTCGGGTTTACTCCGCTTGGTCTTTTCTGCCTGCAACAGCCTCCAACGCCTCCAAAGCCTCTAACCTCACTGACAAGTCCGGGACTGAAGGAAAGCCTTTGGGCGAGGAATGACATAGACACAGACAGGAAGCAGCCTTCCTGGTGTTTGTGAGAGCCCTATGGGCACGGACAAAGCATGAGAAACAAGAGCTAGTCTGCACAGCCTGCGATGCCAGCTGAGCTAAAAGACCTGACACGCCTGGCTCCAGCAGTGGATATCCGAGCCCCTGAAAACCCATGGGCAAAAATCTTGCTTTCTGACTTTGTAAGCCCCTACTATACCACATACCGTCGTCAAGTCCTCTCCACGCCTACTTCTGAGGGTGGGGCAAAGCTGGTCCTCCCAAGCCTATCTCGCTACCGGCAAATGCCCAGGTGATGCAGGATGCATCCATCCCACACCAAGGCAGAGAACATGGTCGGCGGTAGGGCAAGCCGCTGACACCTGCACGAGTCTCCGGTGTCCCGTGGGAACTCCAGCACCACGCTTGCTAATGGGCCTGAAGACGATGCAAGAGCTTGACGGGCCCAAGCGGAGGCCAGGGCATGTGCACGACGAAACGCAGTTGGCGAAAAGGTCTGTCAGGTCAAAAGCTGGGCGAGTAAGCCCCTGGGATCACGCGGCTTATTGACGGAGTCGTAATAAAGAACCTCGACATGACTACGTTCTGATGGCCTGGCATTGGTTTCTGTCCACACAGCTCAACCTCTGGGGCTTTGGACCCAGCAGGCCGCTGTGAAGCAGTAAGACGCCTCTGTGCCTCATGGGCACGTTAGCCACTCGGGTTTGCTCCGCTTGGTCTTTTCTGCCTGCAACAGCCTCCTGACGAGTCCGGAACTTAAGGAAAGGCTTTGGGCGAGGATTTGTGCTACACAGCGCAGGTCTGGGTCCATCATGTCAGCCTCCGGCGGTCCTTGTCTGTGCAATGCCAGATGCAAAAGAAACCTGCAAAAGAAACGTGCAAAATACACACGCAAAGCAAACACAACATGATCAAGATTCAGGCATGGCGCACAGTTCGGGAGCGGCGACTGACGCCAGTCATTGCGTGCCAAATGAGAGCTCTGTCTACCACGTGGGAAACAGGTTATTTTTGAGCAACGAAATCTGCAGGAATGTGTTTCATGAGCACCGCGCAAATCCAAAACATCGCTTCTCACATGTAACATCTCCATATCTACATACATCTACATCCTGCATCGACGTCTACATGTATCTACACCTATAGTTCTCGACGTCTACATGTATCCACACCTGTACTTCTATCTATCTACACTTCTCTACATCGTCACCATCATAATCATCATCATCGCCATAATCATCATCATCATCCTCATCATCACCTGACCATGCCCACGACCATGAAGATGATCACTATCGTGATATTGATCATCATCATGAACATCATGAACATCGTGAACATCATGCTTCATCATGAACATCATGATCATCGTCGTCATCATCATCATCATCATTTTTGACACATACGGACTCCAGCAAGTACACATTTGTCTAAGATAGAGCGCGCCAGGTCTTATTTATGCTCGCTCACCCCTGGCCCAGAATCATAGAGTACAATGCCTGGGTTCGTCGCGTGATCCCAAAGCACTGAGGCAACAAAATAGAAGTCACGCTGGAGAATTTCATACTTAGCACCCAGAAAATTATCAAGATCTTGTACGCATTCGAGTACTGTTTCGGTGTCGGAAATTAAGGCACAAAAGTTGTCAGGCAAAGGCTCATTTTGTGGGGCAAATCTCTTAGCTGCTTGAACCTGTGCAAGGAAAAGCTGTTCAAGGCTCTTGACCAGCACTTTAGATGGAAGCTGTGAGTACATTTGCTACACCGGCAATCCATACCTCAGCAATGAGATTATGAACGGCCCTCTTATAAATGTCCGCAAAGGACTGCTGCGCAGTTATTGAATGCCTGGTAAATTGCAAATGCGCTCTTGCAGCGGTTTCAAATAGGCCAGCCGAATCCGCTCGCAGCAACAACTAAGGCCGCTTGGTCAGAGTTGCGAAGATTTGGAATGGAAAATGGTTGACCTGTTGGCAAGAGAGAGAATTCTGTGGGTAACAGTGATTGGGCCACAGATGCCAAAAACTTGTACCAAGCGCACTCCACTGTTGCAATGAGTTGATACGCTGCACGGATGAGAGAAGCAGGCTTGCTGCTGGGTAGGGCAGTTGTTCGAAGGCCGAACCTTTGCTGCGTTCTCGCTCTTACCAGCAAACAAAGGCCAGCGCAATGCGCAAAGCACTTTCTTGGCGTTCTTGCTCTTACTAAACAGGGGAAGCGCACTTCCTAACAAACACCCACCTTCCCGTCTACAACGGCAGAGTCACCACAAGCAACATTTAGTGCTCTCGGCCGGGTGGACCTGACGTGCAGTTTGGACCACAGTTGCAGTTCTGCCTCACTGCAGCATTACAAAGACGAGTGTGCAGCTGCTTCGGACAAGCCCCCGTGCGCTCAGCGCGACGCTGCCCAAAGTGACTAGAACAAGGGCAGGTGCGCAGCCAACGAGATCCGGTTGCTTGAGCCCACAGGCTCAAATTCGGTGCCAAAAAATGGGGCCGTCTCGCGGTCCCAAAAATGGTGCCGCGAAATGGACCAGCTCCCGCAGCACAATTTGGAACTGAATTGGAGGCGTGAAACCGCGACCCCAAAATTGGGGCCGTTTGGCGACCCCAGTTTTGGGGTCGCGAATTCTTCTATTTTTGGGCTCAATCCCGCGCTTTCCAGACTGCTACACTCAGGCGACTCTGGCCCACAGACAAGCACTTAACGTGGAAAGATCAATTACTGAGAACCACGACCTCCGAGGGCAGCTTTCTTGTGGAAGCGATCAACATGAAAGAAACGTGCACAGTTGCAGTTCTGCCTCACTGCAGCATTACAAAGACGAGTGTGCAGCTGCTTCGGACAAGCCCCCGTGCGCTCAGCGCGACGCTGCCCAAAGTGACTAGAACAAGGGCAGGTGCGCAGCCAACGAGATCCGGTTGCTTGAGCCCACAGGCTCAAATTCGGTGCCAAAAAATGGGGCCGTCTCGCGGTCCCAAAAATGGTGCCGCGAAATGGACCAGCTCCCGCAGCACAATTTGGAACTGAATTGGAGGCGTGAAACCGCGACCCCAAAATTGGGGCCGTTTGGCGACCCCAGTTTTGGGGTCGCGAATTCTTCTATTTTTGGGCTCAATCCCGCGCTTTCCAGACTGCTACACTCAGGCGACTCTGGCCCACAGACAAGCACTTAACGTGGAAAGATCAATTACTGAGAACCACGACCTCCGAGGGCAGCTTTCTTGTGGAAGCGATCAACATGAAAGAAACGTGCACAGGGGAGGCCCACACACGCGAAGCCAGAATTGCCTAGATTTTTCGACCCCAGATTTGGAGTCGCATAAACTGGCAAACATGTGTACAGTACAGGAACGACTTGGTCTCCTAGGACTTGCTGAAAATCAAGCCCCAAAAAACAATCTCGAAACCAAACAAGTTGGCCTGATGTGGCCTCAAACCCACACGGTCTTGCTTTGTTGCGACACGTTTGTGGCCTGTTGTGGCCTGACGTGGCCTGAAAACCACACGTTTGTGGCCTGTTGTGGCCTGACGTGGCCTCAAAAACACACGTTTGTGGCCTGTTGTGGCCTGATGTGGCCTCAAAAACACACGTTTGTGGCCTGTTGTGGCCTTGTTGTGGCCTCACGGCGTATTTTTCCCCGGAAAAATGCATTTGTGGCCATGGGGACTCGGGACCCTATAATACTATTGAAAGGGTCCCCACGCACAGCAGACGTAGGGTAATGAGGCCAGATCCGAAGACCGACCAGAATTTTAATCCAGGTTTTTTCCCAAGTCGCTTATCTTCTAAACTGAACATTGTTACAAGTGTTCAAAGACGACCTATGCTCTGTTAGGCGCCGAAGAAAAGTTGGCAGACATAGAAATCACGTGGGGTCCCATGGCTTCACCACTCCTCCGCTGCCCGTCACTGCATCACTTTCTCTCACTCCGTCGTCCTCGCTTCCTCACTCTTTCTCTCACTCTCACTCTCACTCTCACTCACTCTCACTTTCACTCTCACTCTCACTTTCACTCTCACTTTCACTCTCACTCTCACTTTCATTCTCACTCTCACTCTCACTCTCGCTCTCGCTCTCGCTCTCACTCTCATCCTCACACACTCACAGACACTCTGTCACTCTCTCACACGCAAGCACTTGCTGCTCCAAAACATACGTCTGTTTGGCTCTGGCAAAGACCAGGGTCGATGGTGCTATAAATTCAAAATGCTGTATAGACAGGTCTGACCCATCAACGGCGCGTTAACTGCCGCAAAAACTGAGATTGGAGACAGCGCCAAAATATGTCCAAGCATGCGCGAATGCACTTGTGGCATCCGTTCACCAGCCCCACAACCTGACCATTGTTAGAACCCCAATGAGGGTGCTCGGCAACAGCTGATTCGCTAGGAGCACAAGCCGTTCCTGTACAGTAGGTATCCTCGCTGTTCAAAGCCCAAGCCTGCCAAAAGCTTTCATTCTGCAATGTCCAGCAGACGACTCTGCGCAACAGCAGAAAACGTTGAGCCACGTTGGTCAACTTCCCGAGCTTGAAGGGCGCCTCCTATCCACAGAAAACACCGACAAAGACCTGCAGCTCAACTGGCGGACCAGCAGAATTGCCAGGACGAAGCCCAAGTTCCGGGGAAGTCGGGCGACCCCGCTTTCAGGGCCGCAAAACACAAGCAATTCTGGCTTCGCGAGGACGGGCCTCCACAGTTGCAGTTCTGCCTCACTGCAGCATTACAAAGACGAGTGTGCAGCTGCTTCGGACAAGCCCCCGTGCGCTCAGCGCGACGCTGCCCAAAGTGACTAGAACAAGGGCAGGTGCGCAGCCAACGAGATCCGGTTGCTTGAGCCCACAGGCTCAAATTCGGTGCCAAAAAATGGGGCCGTCTCGCGGTCCCAAAAATGGTGCCGCGAAATGGACCAGCTCCCGCAGCACAATTTGGAACTGAATTGGAGGCGTGAAACCGCGACCCCAAAATTGGGGCCGTTTGGCGACCCCAGTTTTGGGGTCGCGAATTCTTCTATTTTTGGGCTCAATCCCGCGCTTTCCAGACTGCTACACTCAGGCGACTCTGGCCCACAGACAAGCACTTAACGTGGAAAGATCAATTACTGAGAACCACGACCTCCGAGGGCAGCTTTCTTGTGGAAGCGATCAACATGAAAGAAACGTGCACAGGGGAGGCCCACACACGCGAAGCCAGAATTGCCTAGATTTTTCGACCCCAGATTTGGAGTCGCGTAAACTGGCAAACATGTGTACAGTACAGGAACGACTTGGTCTCCTAGGACTTGCTGAAAATCAAGCCCCAAAAAACAATCTCGAAACCAAACAAGTTGGCCTGATGTGGCCTCAAACCCACACGGTCTTGCTTTGTTGCGACACGTTTGTGGCCTGTTGTGGCCTGACGTGGCCTGAAAACCACACGTTTGTGGCCTGTTGTGGCCTGACGTGGCCTCAAAAACACACGTTTGTGGCCTGTTGTGGCCTGATGTGGCCTCAAAAACACACGTTTGTGGCCTGTTGTGGCCTTGTTGTGGCCTCACGGCGTATTTTTCCCCGGAAAAATGCATTTGTGGCCATGGGGACTCGGGACCCTATAATACTATTGAAAGGGTCCCCACGCACAGCAGACGTAGGGTAATGAGGCCAGATCCGAAGACCGACCAGAATTTTAATCCAGGTTTTTTCCCAAGTCGCTTATCTTCTAAACTGAACATTGTTACAAGTGTTCAAAGACGACCTATGCTCTGTTAGGCGCCGAAGAAAAGTTGGCAGACATAGAAATCACGTGGGGTCCCATGGCTTCACCACTCCTCCGCTGCCCGTCACTGCATCACTTTCTCTCACTCCGTCGTCCTCGCTTCCTCACTCTTTCTCTCACTCTCACTCTCACTCTCACTTTCACTCTCACTTTCACTCTCACTCTCACTTTCACTCTCACTTTCACTCTCACTCTCACTTTCATTCTCACTCTCACTCTCACTCTCGCTCTCGCTCTCGCTCTCACTCTCATCCTCACACACTCACAGACACTCTGTCACTCTCTCACACGCAAGCACTTGCTGCTCCAAAACATACGTCTGTTTGGCTCTGGCAAAGACCAGGGTCGATGGTGCTAAAATTCAAAATGCTGTATAGACAGGTCTGACCCATCAACGGCGCGTTAACTGCCGCAAAAACTGAGATTGGAGACAGCGCCAAAATATGTCCAAGCATGCGCGAATGCACTTGTGGCATCCGTTCACCAGCCCCACAACCTGACCATTGTTAGAACCCCAATGAGGGTGCTCGGCAACAGCTGATTCGCTAGGAGCACAAGCCGTTCCTGTACAGTAGGTATCCTCGCTGTTCAAAGCCCAAGCCTGCCAAAAGCTTTCATTCTGCAATGTCCAGCAGACGACTCTGCGCAACAGCAGAAAACGTTGAGCCACGTTGGTCAACTTCCCGAGCTTGAAGGGCGCCTCCTATCCACAGAAAACACCGACAAAGACCTGCAGCTCAACTGGCGGACCAGCAGAATTGCCAGGACGAAGCCCAAGTTCCGGGGAAGTCGGGCGACCCCGCTTTCAGGGCCGCAAAACACAAGCAATTCTGGCTTCGCGAGGACGGGCCTCCACAGTTGCAGTTCTGCCTCACTGCAGCATTACAAAGACGAGTGTGCAGCTGCTTCGGACAAGCCCCCGTGCGCTCAGCGCGACGCTGCCCAAAGTGACTAGAACAAGGGCAGGTGCGCAGCCAACGAGATCCGGTTGCTTGAGCCCACAGGCTCAAATTCGGTGCCAAAAAATGGGGCCGTCTCGCGGTCCCAAAAATGGTGCCGCGAAATGGACCAGCTCCCGCAGCACAATTTGGAACTGAATTGGAGGCGTGAAACCGCGACCCCAAAATTGGGGCCGTTTGGCGACCCCAGTTTTGGGGTCGCGAATTCTTCTATTTTTGGGCTCAATCCCGCGCTTTCCAGACTGCTACACTCAGGCGACTCTGGCCCACAGACAAGCACTTAACGTGGAAAGATCAATTACTGAGAACCACGACCTCCGAGGGCAGCTTTCTTGTGGAAGCGATCAACATGAAAGAAACGTGCACAGTTGCAGTTCTGCCTCACTGCAGCATTACAAAGACGAGTGTGCAGCTGCTTCGGACAAGCCCCCGTGCGCTCAGCGCGACGCTGCCCAAAGTGACTAGAACAAGGGCAGGTGCGCAGCCAACGAGATCCGGTTGCTTGAGCCCACAGGCTCAAATTCGGTGCCAAAAAATGGGGCCGTCTCGCGGTCCCAAAAATGGTGCCGCGAAATGGACCAGCTCCCGCAGCACAATTTGGAACTGAATTGGAGGCGTGAAACCGCGACCCCAAAATTGGGGCCGTTTGGCGACCCCAGTTTTGGGGTCGCGAATTCTTCTATTTTTGGGCTCAATCCCGCGCTTTCCAGACTGCTACACTCAGGCGACTCTGGCCCACAGACAAGCACTTAACGTGGAAAGATCAATTACTGAGAACCACGACCTCCGAGGGCAGCTTTCTTGTGGAAGCGATCAACATGAAAGAAACGTGCACAGGGGAGGCCCACACACGCGAAGCCAGAATTGCCTAGATTTTTCGACCCCAGATTTGGAGTCGCGTAAACTGGCAAACATGTGTACAGTACAGGAACGACTTGGTCTCCTAGGACTTGCTGAAAATCAAGCCCCAAAAAACAATCTCGAAACCAAACAAGTTGGCCTGATGTGGCCTCAAACCCACACGGTCTTGCTTTGTTGCGACACGTTTGTGGCCTGTTGTGGCCTGACGTGGCCTGAAAACCACACGTTTGTGGCCTGTTGTGGCCTGACGTGGCCTCAAAAACACACGTTTGTGGCCTGTTGTGGCCTGATGTGGCCTCAAAAACACACGTTTGTGGCCTGTTGTGGCCTTGTTGTGGCCTCACGGCGTATTTTTCCCCGGAAAAATGCATTTGTGGCCATGGGGACTCGGGACCCTATAATACTATTGAAAGGGTCCCCACGCACAGCAGACGTAGGGTAATGAGGCCAGATCCGAAGACCGACCAGAATTTTAATCCAGGTTTTTTCCCAAGTCGCTTATCTTCTAAACTGAACATTGTTACAAGTGTTCAAAGACGACCTATGCTCTGTTAGGCGCCGAAGAAAAGTTGGCAGACATAGAAATCACGTGGGGTCCCATGGCTTCACCACTCCTCCGCTGCCCGTCACTGCATCACTTTCTCTCACTCCGTCGTCCTCGCTTCCTCACTCTTTCTCTCACTCTCACTCTCACTCTCACTTTCACTCTCACTTTCACTCTCACTCTCACTTTCACTCTCACTTTCACTCTCACTCTCACTTTCATTCTCACTCTCACTCTCACTCTCGCTCTCGCTCTCGCTCTCACTCTCATCCTCACACACTCACAGACACTCTGTCACTCTCTCACACGCAAGCACTTGCTGCTCCAAAACATACGTCTGTTTGGCTCTGGCAAAGACCAGGGTCGATGGTGCTATAAATTCAAAATGCTGTATAGACAGGTCTGACCCATCAACGGCGCGTTAACTGCCGCAAAAACTGAGATTGGAGACAGCGCCAAAATATGTCCAAGCATGCGCGAATGCACTTGTGGCATCCGTTCACCAGCCCCACAACCTGACCATTGTTAGAACCCCAATGAGGGTGCTCGGCAACAGCTGATTCGCTAGGAGCACAAGCCGTTCCTGTACAGTAGGTATCCTCGCTGTTCAAAGCCCAAGCCTGCCAAAAGCTTTCATTCTGCAATGTCCAGCAGACGACTCTGCGCAACAGCAGAAAACGTTGAGCCACGTTGGTCAACTTCCCGAGCTTGAAGGGCGCCTCCTATCCACAGAAAACACCGACAAAGACCTGCAGCTCAACTGGCGGACCAGCAGAATTGCCAGGACGAAGCCCAAGTTCCGGGGAAGTCGGGCGACCCCGCTTTCAGGGCCGCAAAACACAAGCAATTCTGGCTTCGCGAGGACGGGCCTCCACAGTTGCAGTTCTGCCTCACTGCAGCATTACAAAGACGAGTGTGCAGCTGCTTCGGACAAGCCCCCGTGCGCTCAGCGCGACGCTGCCCAAAGTGACTAGAACAAGGGCAGGTGCGCAGCCAACGAGATCCGGTTGCTTGAGCCCACAGGCTCAAATTCGGTGCCAAAAAATGGGGCCGTCTCGCGGTCCCAAAAATGGTGCCGCGAAATGGACCAGCTCCCGCAGCACAATTTGGAACTGAATTGGAGGCGTGAAACCGCGACCCCAAAATTGGGGCCGTTTGGCGACCCCAGTTTTGGGGTCGCGAATTCTTCTATTTTTGGGCTCAATCCCGCGCTTTCCAGACTGCTACACTCAGGCGACTCTGGCCCACAGACAAGCACTTAACGTGGAAAGATCAATTACTGAGAACCACGACCTCCGAGGGCAGCTTTCTTGTGGAAGCGATCAACATGAAAGAAACGTGCACAGGGGAGGCCCACACACGCGAAGCCAGAATTGCCTAGATTTTTCGACCCCAGATTTGGAGTCGCGTAAACTGGCAAACATGTGTACAGTACAGGAACGACTTGGTCTCCTAGGACTTGCTGAAAATCAAGCCCCAAAAAACAATCTCGAAACCAAACAAGTTGGCCTGATGTGGCCTCAAACCCACACGGTCTTGCTTTGTTGCGACACGTTTGTGGCCTGTTGTGGCCTGACGTGGCCTGAAAACCACACGTTTGTGGCCTGTTGTGGCCTGACGTGGCCTCAAAAACACACGTTTGTGGCCTGTTGTGGCCTGATGTGGCCTCAAAAACACACGTTTGTGGCCTGTTGTGGCCTTGTTGTGGCCTCACGGCGTATTTTTCCCCGGAAAAATGCATTTGTGGCCATGGGGACTCGGGACCCTATAATACTATTGAAAGGGTCCCCACGCACAGCAGACGTAGGGTAATGAGGCCAGATCCGAAGACCGACCAGAATTTTAATCCAGGTTTTTTCCCAAGTCGCTTATCTTCTAAGCTGAACATTGTTACAAGTGTTCAAAGACGACCTATGCTCTGTTAGGCGCCGAAGAAAAGTTGGCAGACATAGAAATCACGTGGGGTCCCATGGCTTCACCACTCCTCCGCTGCCCGTCACTGCATCACTTTCTCTCACTCCGTCGTACTCGCTTCCTCACTCTTTCTCTCACTCTCACTCTCACTCTCACTTTCACTCTCACTTTCACTCTCACTCTCACTTTCACTCTCACTTTCACTCTCACTCTCACTTTCATTCTCACTCTCACTCTCACTCTCGCTCTCGCTCTCGCTCTCACTCTCATCCTCACACACTCACAGACACTCTGTCACTCTCTCACACGCAAGCACTTGCTGCTCCAAAACATACGTCTGTTTGGCTCTGGCAAAGACCAGGGTCGATGGTGCTATAAATTCAAAATGCTGTATAGACAGGTCTGACCCATCAACGGCACGTTAACTGCCGCAAGAACTGAGATTGGAGACAGCGCCAAAATATGTCCAAGCATGCGCGAATGCACTTGTGGCATCCGTTCACCAGCCCCACAACCTGACCATTGTTAGAACCCCAATGAGGGTGCTCGGCAACAGCTGATTCGCTAGGAGCACAAGCCGTTCCTGTACAGTAGGTATCCTCGCTGTTCAAAGCCCAAGCCTGCCAAAAGCTTTCATTCTGCAATGTCCAGCAGACGACTCTGCGCAACAGCAGAAAACGTTGAGCCACGTTGGTCAACTTCCCGAGCTTGAAGGGCGCCTCCTATCCACAGAAAACACCGACAAAGACCTGCAGCTCAACTGGCGGACCAGCAGAATTGCCAGGACGAAGCCCAAGTTCCGGGAAGTCGGGCGACCCCGCTTTCAGGGCCGCAAAACACAAGCAATTCTGGCTTCGCGAGGACGGGCCTCCACAGTTGCAGTTCTGCCTCACTGCAGCATTA
Organism: Symbiodinium natans; assembly: GCA_905221605.1. Lineage (NCBI taxonomy): Eukaryota > Dinophyceae > Suessiales > Symbiodiniaceae > Symbiodinium > Symbiodinium natans. The sequence goes on from CAJNDS010002534.1 coordinate 234,893, forward strand.
CAAAGACGAGTGTGCAGCTGCTTCGGACAAGCCCCCGTGCGCTCAGCGCGACGCTGCCCAAAGTGACTAGAACAAGGGCAGGTGCGCAGCCAACGAGATCCGGTTGCTTGAGCCCACAGGCTCAAATTCGGTGCCAAAAAATGGGGCCGTCTCGCGGTCCCAAAAATGGTGCCGCGAAATGGACCCAGCTCCCGCAGCACAATTTGGAACTGAATTGGGGGCGTGAAACCGCGACCCCAAACTTGGGGCCGTTTGGCGACCCCAATTTTGGGGTCGCGAATTCTTCTATTTTTGGGCTCAATCCCGCGCTTTCCAGACTGCTACACTCAGGCGACTCTGGCCCACAGACAAGCACTTAACGTGGAAAGATCAATTACTGAGAACCACGACCTCCGAGGGCAGCTTTCTTGTGGAAGCGATCAACATGAAAGAAACGTGCACAGGGGAGGCCCACACACGCGAAGCCAGAATTGCCTAGATTTTTCGACCCCAGATTTGGAGTCGCGTAAACTGGCAAACATGTGTACAGTACAGGAACGACCTGGTCTCCTAGGACTTGCTGAAAATCAAGCCCCAAAAAACAATCTCGAAACCAAACAAGTTGGCCTGATGTGGCCTCAAACCCACACGGTCTTGCTTTGTTGCGACACGTTTGTGGCCTGTTGTGGCCTGACGTGGCCTGAAAACCACACGTTTGTGGCCTGTTGTGGCCTGACGTGGCCTCAAAAACACACGTTTGTGGCCTGTTGTGGCCTGATGTGGCCTCAAAAACACACGTTTGTGGCCTTGTTGTGGCCTTGTTGTGGCCTCACGGCGTATTTTTCCCCGGAAAAATGCATTTGTGGCCATGGGGACTCGGGACCCTATAATACCATTGAAAGGGTTCCCACGCACAGCAGACGTAGGGTAATGAGGCCAGATCCGAAGACCGACCAGAATTTTAATCCAGGTTTTTTCCCAAGTCGCTTATCTTCTAAACTGAACATTGTTACAAGTGTTCAAAGACGACCTATGCTCTGTTAGGCGCCGAAGAAAAGTTGGCAGACATAGAAATCACGTGGGGTCCCATGGCTTCACCACTCCTCCGCTGCCCGTCACTGCATCACTTTCTCTCACTCCGTCGTCCTCGCTTCCTCACTCTTTCTCTCACTCTCACTCTCACTCTCACTCTCACTCTCACTTTCACTCTCACTTTCACTCTCACTCTCACTTTCACTCTCACTTTCACTCTCACTCTCACTTTCATTCTCACTCTCCCTCTCACTCTCGCTCTCGCTCTCGCTCTCACTCTCATCCTCACACACTCACAGACACTCTGTCACTCTCTCACACGCAAGCACTTGCTGCTCCAAAACATACGTCTGTTTGGCTCTGGCAAAGACCAGGGTCGATGGTGCTAAATTCAAATGCTGTATAAACAGGTCTGACCCATCAACGGCGCGTTAACTGCCGCAAAAACTGAGATTGGAGACAGCGCCAAAATATGTCCAAGCATGCGCGAATGCACTTGCGGCATCCGTTCACCAGCCCCACAACCTGACCATTGTTAGAACCCCAATGAGGGTGCTCGGCAACAGCTGATTCGCTAGGACGCTAGGAGCACAAGCCGTTTCTGTACAGTAGGTATCCTCGCTGTTCAAAGCCCAAGCCTGCCAAAAGCTTTCATTCTGCAATGTCCGGCAGACGACTCTGCGCAACAGCAGAAAACGTTGAGCCACGTTGGTCAACTTCCCGAGCTTGAAGGGCCTCCTATCCACAGAAAACACCGAAAAAGACCTGCAGCTCAACTGGCGGACCAGCAGAATTGCCAGGACGAAGCCCAAGTTCCGGGGAAGTCGGGCGACCCCGCTTTCAGGGCCGCAAAACACAAGCAATTCTGGCTTCGCGAGGACGGGCCTCCACAGTTGCAGTTCTGCCTCACTGCAGCATTACAAAGACGAGTGTGCAGCTGCTTCGGACAAGCCCCCGTGCGCTCAGCGCGACGCTGCCCAAAGTGACTAGAACAAGGGCAGGTGCGCAGCCAACGAGATCCGGGTTGCTTGAGCCCACAGGCTCAAATTCGGTGCCAAAAAATGGGGCCGTCTCGCGGTCCCAAAAATGGTGCCGCGAAATGGACCAGCTCCCGCAGCACAATTTGGAACTGAATTGGAGGCGTGAAACCGCGACCCCAAAATTGGGGCCGTTTGCGACCCCAGTTTTGGGGTCGCGAATTCTTCTATTTTTGGGCTCAATCCCGCGCTTTCCAGACTGCTACACTCAGGCGACTCTGGCCCACAGACAAGCACTTAACGTGGAAAGATCAATTACTGAGAACCACGACCTCCGAGGGCAGCTTTCTTGTGGAAGCGATCAACATGAAAGAAACGTGCACAGTTGCAGTTCTGCCTCACTGCAGCATTACAAAGACGAGTGTGCAGCTGCTTCGGACAAGCCCCCGTGCGCTCAGCGCGACGCTGCCCAAAGTGACTAGAACAAGGGCAGGTGCGCAGCCAACGAGATCCGGTTGCTTGAGCCCACAGGCTCAAATTCGGTGCCAAAAAATGGGCCGTCTGCGTCCCCCAAAATGTGTGCCGCTACAATGGACCAGCTCCCGCCAGCCAATTTGGAACTGATTGGAAGGCGTGAAACCTGCGGACCCCAACTTGGGGCCGTTTGCGCCCCCATGTTTGGGGTCGCGAATCTTCTATTTTGGGCTTCAAGCCGCGCTTCTCCAGACCTGCTACCCTCAGGGACTCTGGGCCCACATACAAGCACTTAAACTGGAAAAATATCAATTAACTGAGACCACGACCCTCCGCAGGCAGCTTTCTTGTGGTAAGCCGATCAACATGAAAACGTGCACAGGGGAGGCCCACACACGCGAAGCCAGAATTGCTTAGATTTTTCGACCCCAGATTTGGAGTCGCGTAAACTGGCAAACATGTGTACAGTACAGGAACGACTTGGTCTCCTAGGAATTGCTGAAAATCAAGCCCCAAAAAACAATCTCGAAACCAAACAAGTTGGCCTGATGTGGCCTTAAACCCACACGGTCTTGCTTTGTTGCAACACGTTTGTGGCCTGTTGTGGCCTGACGTGGCCTGAAAACCACACGTTTGTGGCCTGTTGTGGCCTGACGCGGCCTCAAAAACACACGTTTGTGGCCTGATGTGGCCTCAAAAACACACGTTTGTGGCCTGTTGTGGCCTTGTTGTGGCCTCACGGAGTATTTTTCCCCGGAAAAATGCATTTGTGGCCCCCTATAATACTATTGAAAGGGTCCCCACGCACAGCAGACGTAGGGTAATGAGGCCAGATCCGAAGACCGACCAGAATTTTAATCCAGGTTTTTTCCCAAGTCGCTTATCTTCTAAACTGAACATTGTTACAAGTGTTCAAAGACGACCTATGCACTGTTCAAAACGCGGCGCCGAAGAAAAGTTGGCAGACATAGAAATCACGTGGGGCCCCATGGCTTCACCACTCCTCCGCTGCCCGTCACTGCATCACTTTCTCTCACTCCGTCGTCCTCGCTTCCTCACTCTTTCTCTCACTCTCACTCTCACTCTCACTCTCACTTTCACTCTCACTTTCACTCTCACTCTCACTTTCACTTTCACTTTCACTCTCACTCTCACTCTCACTCTCGCTCTCGCTCTCGCTCTCACTCTCATCCTCACAAACTCACAGACACTCTGTCACTCTCTCACACGCAAGCACTTGCTGCTCCAAAACATACGTCTGTTTGGCTCTGGCAAAGACCAGGGTCGATGGTGCTAAATTCAAAATGCTGTATAGACAGGTCTGACCCATCAACGGCGCGTTAACTGCCGCAAAAACTGAGATTGGAGACAGCGCCAAAATATGTCCAAGCATGCGCGAATGCACTTGTGGCATCCGTCCACCAGCCCCACAACCTGACCATTGTTAGAACCCCAATGAGGGTGCTCGGCAACAGCTGATTCGCCAGGAGCACAAGCCGTTCCTGCACAGTAGGTATCCTCGCTGTTCAAAGCCCAAGCCTGCCAAAAGCTTTCATTCTGCAATGTCCAGCAGACGACTCTGCGCAACAGCAGAAAACGTTGAGCCACGTTGGTCAACTTCCCGAGCTTGAAGGGCGCCTCCTATCCACAGAAAACACCGACAAAGACCTGCAGCTCAACTGGCAAACCAGCAGAATTGCCAGGACGAAGCCCAAGTTCCGGGGAAGTCGGGCGACCCCGCTTTCAGGGCCGCAAAACACAAGCAATTCTGGCTTCGCGAGGACGGGCCTCCACAGTTGCAGTTCTGCCTCACTGCAGCATTACAAAGACGAGTGTGCAGCTGCTTCGGACAAGCCCCCGTGCGCTCAGCGCGACGCTGCCCAAAGTGACTAGAACAAGGGCAGGTGCGCAGCCAACGAGATCCGGTTGCTTGAGCCCACAGGCTCAAATTCGGTGCCAAAAAATGGGGCCGTCTCGCGGTCCCAAAAATGGTGCCGCGAAATGGACCCAGCTCCCGCAGCACAATTTGGAACTGAATTGGGGGCGTGAAACTGCGACCCCAAAATTGGGGCCGTTTGGCGACCCCAGTTTTGG